>JBBIGC010164857.1:0-16202 GCA_037576955.1 Lepidarchus adonis
AAAGAGCTTTCCCATGATATATATAACTCAATTTTGACCAAAATGTCACTTATGCCCTTTTGGCTCTCAGCCCTCGATATGCTTCATCAGACTACTCCCTTTAGCTATGTAATGACATCATGCAGCACTTGGTGTTGTTAGTGTCATTTGCTGTACAATCAAAAAATTACAAAAACTCAGAAATAAATAGGAAACCTGATGCCACGAAAATATACTTTATGTTCAAGGTCAGGCTCTCCGACCTACGGAAATGTACATTCAAGCCAGCACATGCTGAAACACAACGGTTAAACACAAGCAGCTACTTGTCACTATATTCTATCATCTATACAGCATTAATAATATAATCTACATGGCAACATCTTAAAGATTTCAATCTTCTGTGTTTGTTTGGACATGTCTGATCATCTGACATGCCTTTTTACATAAAGTGGGAATGGGGGTTCACGTTACTCGCTTTCTTATGGCTGAAAAACATGAAGGACACTGCCAAGGCTTTCTCAGTGCTGCTTCAGGCTGCAACAATAGCATTGTAACTGTGTGTAAGCTGTGTTAGCTAGACTACTGAAAAACAGGTTATGTTTAGGTCTGTACTCATTGCAGGAAAAAAACATTTTGGCTTAGGTAACGTAAGCTACAGCTGTGCACAAAAAACTAGAACCACAAAAATGTGTCACTCCCTTTGAAAGAAATTAGAGTATTAGTTTTTGCTTTGTTCTGTTTAGCATTTATTAAGCATTTAATATGAATCACAGCAGTGATCATTTACATATCAGTCACTGTGCGTTAACGTGATTGGTATGTGGTGTGATGGTATGTGGGTGTGCGCTGGTCAGATTCTCTTTTACAGATTTAAATTATATTCCCTGGAAGCAGATGAGGTCAGATTTTACTTTACCACTTAAAAGCCCATTTACAGTACTCACATTGTCGCCCTCTCCCATTACCATTGTCGTGTTACCAAAGTGCCAGACGAATGTGAATATCTTCCACATTGCATTTCCTTGTTTATCCTATTGCTGATTGTTGACACACACATTTCTGCTCATGATATAGAGAACACAATCGGTTTACAGATTTTTAATGTGGTTCCGATCTGAATGTATGATCGATCTTAAGCCGATAATAGCGGAACCTGCACACGGTGCCAGTATTTGCCCCCTTCCTGTTTTTGATCGCTTTAGTTTTTAATCTTTGGACAAATTTAGTAGCAGAAAACAACCTAAATAAACAGATTTCTAATTATCTTTATTGAAGGACAAATCATCAACATTTTTTTAGGTGAAAAAGTAATTACCCCCTGAGCTTTATACTTTATGCCACTTTTAGCAGCAGTAACTTGCATCAATAACCATAATAGGAGATCAGTATTTGGTATCACTGATCAGAAATGTTGGCACAGTTTTCTCTGAAATCATTTTAATTTAGTCACTTTGGAAGGTTTTTGACTATGCGCCAACATCTCAATAGGGTTCCTGGGGTTCAGAATCATGACGTGACCATCAGCTATTCAGCTCATCATTGTCCTGCTTATATAACCCAGTTACACTTGAACTTCAGATTATAAAATGACTGCACATTCTTCTTTAGGACATTCTGGTCAAAAACTAAATTTGTCCTTCTCCTAACTATGACAAGTCACCCAGGCCCTGAAGGAGCAAAGAATCCCCACACCCTCACACTACCACCACCATGTTTGACTGTTTATATTGTGGAAAGCAGTTCTAGCTTAATACCAGATGTAACAGGTCTTCCAAAATGTTTTTGATGGGCATTAAGGTATTTTCTTGGCAAATGTTAGCAGAGCATTTATGTTCCCCTTGCTTAGCAGTGGTTCTAACTTTAGCACCCACACTCTACCATTTATGCTCAGTGTTATTCTAACGGCAGAATCATGAACACTGACATTTCCCGAGCAGAGAGTTGATTGAGTAGCTCAGGGTAAGTGATGCAACGCTGAACACTCCATGAGTGTGTGTGCTTTCCATGCATATTTGTGTTCACACACGTGTACGTGAGAGAGGAACAAATGACTGACGGGTGGATTGGTGCTAGGCCTACCTGCCACTCCTTTACTGACCTTTCGAACCTGAACTGTTTTGACGTTTTGACAGACATGAATGGTGGTTTAAAACTCTAAAAGCAAGGATGTCAGGAGAAGAACATGGAGAAGGGAGGGGAGGACATGTTCTCCTCTTACAGACGTTTTGTGCTTTTGTGTTGAACACTGTGTCTGAGAGCAGATGCAGTTTGGCTTTGCAATGCTAGAAAACAGTAGCGATTTGTTTTTACTGCAGACTGACTATGTACCGGTATTCGTCTCTTTATGCAAATGAAAACGGTGGAGTAATGCCTGTAGGCCAGCCACCTTATCCCTACGTGTGACTGCACTTATATAAAAGTGTGTGTGTGTGTGTGTGTGTCTCAGACTTTGTCTGGGAGACTGAGAGATATTTTATCAACCAAAAACTATTCACTGATCCAGCAAACATGTTTAGGCAAAGCTTCCCTCTGTTCACTAGAATCAGACAGGCTATGTAAAAAATCTTTGTGTGTGTGTTGCACTACACTGAATTTGCCTAATGCCATAGAGCGAAAAAAACCTCACCTGATGCTGTGGGTAGAGATGCTTCTTTTAAAAAGCAAAAGAAGTGTGTGTGTGTGTGTGTGTGTGTGTGTGTGTGTGTGTGTGTTCAGCCTTGCCATTGGTATTCTACTATTAATTGTTGCACAGTTTTGTTTGAGCACTTACTGTACTTGAATATTATGCAGGTAGTCAAGTCTCAGCAGCAGACTGCGTCTTAGTCATTGTTTATGCAATAAGTAACCATTTAGCAGGAATTTCAGTTAAAACCGGAGCTATTTTTATATGTATTTCCCCAAATTGTGGCGGTTAATTTAACAAATTTAATCCAGTATACGGTTGCAATATTGTTTTGTCAGACTTTGCAGCCAGTTACTGTCTGATGCCTTTGGTTGGTGGTGGTGGATATTGGTCGTCTTCTCCGGTGATGCTCTGCCTGGTCTCTAATGATGTCATTGTAAGTTCTGCCTGGTTTGTTTTGTGTGTTTAGGCATTTTGTCTTGTCTTCAGGAAGTGATGGCAAATAGAATTTCTTGTTTTTAATTCAAAAGTTTTGTTTTTATCAAATTTCATAGTTGCTTCAAGTATTTATCTTGCTGTGAGGAGCATCACATCAAGATAAAGGGAAGTAAGACCCTTTCACTTCCTGTAGATGGTTTACATCCAAAGAGTCAGAATCACGTTCTGTGATCTTGGGACATGTCATCATTTGTCCTTAAGTGCATGGAACAAATAATGAACCAAGATATCAAGAGAACAGAATACTTCTCAAGGAGCAAACAGATGAAAATGTGCATGGATATGTTAATGGTTTGTGTTCATTTTTCTACTTGCACACAGTCTGTAGAATCAAACATTGTGAAGGCTAGACGGATGCTAATAATGTTAATGTTAACTTCTTAAGTAACAACCTAGTGTCCAGACTATCCAGATTGTAAGGGAGATCCATGTGAGATGCATCTTTTATTGAAAAAAGCAGACCTAAAATAAACCGCAGAACTGGAGAAAAAATGATGGAATCTTCAAAACCAAAGATATCAGTAGTCGTAGAACTATTATCCTTTTGGGAAATGCAGACCCAAAAATGGAGAATTTGTTGCACGAATGCCTCTAAAAACATTTTTGTATCCCTGAAAAAGATGGGTTGACTCATTTATAGAAATAAGTGAAGATATTAAATAAAGTTTAACAAGTTTTCCTTTATTAAAAAAATCTGACTCTCCCAGCAAGTAGCCCCCCTTCCTTATTGCCTGCCCAAACACAAACCTGCCCCCTTCTTCAGGCTATTAGCCTGCTTTCTTATGCAAAAAGATGAAGGGAACAAGTCTGCAAGCATTTCACACAGTTACACACTGAATCAATTTGTGCTTGCTCACGTAAGTAATTTGTTACCCCCATTTTTTTATACTTTATTTGAAATAGACATGGATATATTTAATATTTTATTGTTTTTATGCATTCTTATTATTCGTATGAAATAAAAACATTTAAGAATTGCAAGGTATCCAAAAACATTTGTTTAAATTTAGAAGGAAACATTTAATTCAGAGACAGCTGGAACTACAGTATTTAATCATTTGGCTCATTTGCTTGTGATTTGTCTTGATAAATATGGTTCTATAACAGCTTACAAAAATGTAGGCATTAACACAGAGAGCATTGCTTTGAATTTATTCACTTGAATAAACTGACACATTAGCTAAGTTATCTTACTTTTTAAGGCGAGCACCAGTGTTGATAGGAACAGGTCTGCACTTGTCTACACTCACACAATGTCTACAATTACACAGTCTGTAGAATCAAACATTAATATTTTTTATGAGACATTTTCTGATCATGTGAAAGTTTGCTTCCGCTGTGTTAAGGAAGAAAATACCATTGAATACAATGGGGTCTTGTTGGAACCAATCTTTAGAAAGACCCATAAGATATTTCATACTTTTTTTTGAAGAAGAAGAAGAAGAAAGTGAAGAAAAAGAATTTGAAAGACTCATGGTGATGATCATCAGCAGGGTAGGTTTCACTTCCTCTGCAGAAGTTAGGGTTGTGGGTTTTCAGTTTTGCCTACCATTCAACACATCTACATCTACTGACCTGCACAAATGAAGTTCAACAAAAGGAAGAACCTATGGAATGGAAATGCATCATGCCTGAGTTTGCTGTGTCAGAAAGTCGGTAATCCACTGGGAGATAAAAGCTTGGTAAGTAGTTTGAAGAGGAGACCAAATCTCTCTGTCTCTGTCATACACTGGTATTTTTTAGGTTACCAAGATTATAGAAGCGATCTAGTGAACAAGTAGACCTAAAACAAACTGCAGACTCTGAGAATGGATAAAAAGCAGTGGAACCAGGCACTCAACATTCAAAACCAGTGTTCAGCAGTCTTTGAGCTTTTATCCTTTACGGAACTGTACACTTGAAAATAAAGAATTCCCTCCCCAATGCCTAGAAGAACCACTTTTGGATCCCTGAAAAATGGGCTAAAACTTTTTCTTTTTACAAATGAGTATGAAGAATGTATGTGAATTTTAAAGAACTTTAATAATACAGGTTTGAGGAGAAACCGCAAACTGAAATAACAATTTAACCACTCCAAGTTTAATTTGACTAATTTGCTTACTGTGTCTTCTGCTAAAAATTAGCTCATGAAAACGTAGCTTTGGCACAGACTGTAGAGCATAGCTTTCTCTTGTGAATAAATGGACACATTAGATAAGTTATCTCACTTTTTAAGGTTAACATTAGTTATGTTGATGGAAACTGATGTGCACACACTGTAGAATCAAAAAACTTTCACTTTGTTTCTCTTTGACCAAGAAACACTTCCTCTGTGGAGGCTAGCTGTAATGCTAACAATGCTAATGCTAACTTTTTAAGTAACTAACATAAGTAATAATTATAAAAAACAGCAACTAACACAACATAACTTTTTATTCTGGTATTCTGGGACACTTTTTGATCATGACTTTATTTTCACCTGGAAACAGGAAGTAAAATTACCATGGAATATAATGGGGTCTTGTTGAAACCAACTTTTAGAAGATACCAGAAACTGCTTGACAATGGTGTTTGGTAAAGTACAGTAGGTTCTAGGTGGAACTCTTCATTTAGTATACAAGCTTTACAACTTTTGAAGGACATTTATGTTCTACAAACGTACAAAATGGTTCTTCAGTAATAAGTAGACTTCCGTTGAACATTGGCCCAACATTATTCCTGTGTTTCCCTTTCCAGGAGCCTGTTTTTCCTGATGTGCCCAACACAAGTCTACACTTTCCTCTTTGTCACTGTAAGTTATTCTTCATCTCATCTGCCCATGAGGCTTTTTCAGGAGACTACAAGCTTTTTTGTGCAAAGTGTTACCTGACCTTCATGTTCTTGAGACGTGTTGGTGGTTTGCATCACCCTTTAAAAATTCCATAGCATTTTTCTGCTTATGGTATTATTTGACACAACTATGCTAATGCTTACATTCTGGAGGAAGTTCTTGAGCTGCACTACAGCTGAAGGTTTTTTCCTTTTTCAACAATGAAAGTATTCTTCAGTTTTCCACTGTTTGCTGTAACTAAGCATGAGTGTTTTGTTGCCTCTTAGCAATGAACTCAACAGTTGGTTTTGACACACCTAATGGTTTGGATGTTTCTAATTTATTAAGCTGTCTTGCCTCATGGTGGCCTACATTACATTACATGTTCTCTCTCATGCTTTCTAGATCTTCAGAGTTCAGAGCCCCAAATTCTAATGTCACATCTGCAATGATTTTTAAACCTTCAGTTAAAACCGGTTAAATTCAGTTAAACAGTTACTTAGACAACAAGAGCAAATTGTTGGATTATCTAAACTGTGAGAATGTTCTACAAACGTTTGAGATGGCCCCACTTGTTACATTTCAAATCCAACGCACTGAAGGAAAGAACAAAAAATATCTAAAAGTGTGTCACTGTCCAATAAGTTATTTAGACAAATGATGTGCAGGGATTTTGGGGAAAACTTCACTCTGAAATATGGTAAATACTTATTTCTTATAAGAAAAAATAAGACGTTAACTAAAATAAGTATTTAGTTTCTATTATAATGCTTGCGTCTTTTTAGATGAGAGAACTTTTCAAAAAATATTTGTTATTTTGTTATTTAAGTTACTTGCAGTAATGTTGTCATGTCAGTAATGTTGGAATTTTTCTCCCTTAATATTAAAATCCTTCCTTTGTTTATTTGTGTTGTCTTTGATTAACTTTTAAATTTGTTTGATGATCTGAAGCATTTGACAAACATGGGAAAAAAATCAATCACTTTTTCACACCACTGTATGTGTTTTTGCATTTTGAATCAATTTATTTATGCAAGGAATTTGTAACCCCCATTTTTTATACTTTTGTATGAAATACTAGCCTTTATTTGAAATAGACTTGGATATATTTAATATTTTATTTTTTTTTGCATTCTTATTATTTATATAAAATAAATACATTTAATAATTGCAAGGTATCCAAAAACATTTGTTTAAATTTAGAAGGAACCATTTAATTCACAAACAGCTGGAACTACAGTATTTAATCATTTGGCTCATTTGCTTGTAAATTTTTCTTGATAAATATGGTTCTATGACAGCTTACAGAAAATGTAGGCCTTAACACAGACTGCAGAGCATTGCTTTGATTTTGTTCACTTGAGAATAAACTGACACATTAGCTAAGTTATCTTAGCACCAGTGTTGATAGGAACAAGTCTGCACTTGTCTACACTCACACAATGTCTACAATTACACACAGTCTGTAGAATCAAACATTAATATTTTTTATGCTACTGCTAACTCCTTAAGTAACTAACTTCATGAACCCTTGTACTTATTAGTAATAACCAGGAAGGGGGCAAACACTTTTTCACACCACTGTATGTGTTTTTGCATATATTTATATAAAGGTGTGAGTACAAACGATTTTTATTCACACTGCAGTTGCCTTAAGTGAGACTGATGCTCTCTGAAATAAAACTCTGAAGTTCAACCGTGCTTTTAAAGTGGTGATGACATCACAATCTGCTCAGAAAATCGTATTGTAGCCACAGTGTATCATATTAACTATAAATATTGCTCAGCATCACCTAGTTCTCCTTTATTGGATCTTTGTAGGTACTACCTAGTGGACACCTGGAAGATCTGCTGTTCTGGAGATGTTCTAGCCTTCACAATAAAGCATCAGATCCATACGCTCCTGCTTGGAGAACTGCCTGGGCACAATGGCACTGAACCGAAAACTCTGCTAGCAAATTTCTTTAGTTCCCCGAATCATGCAAACCATGGATTCAGCCGTCTGTCTGATTCACTGACATGGGTGAAAGAACCGCAACGACAAGATCCTGCTCTCCACCCCCAGTAAAGCAGTGAGCAGAAGTATTTTAGGCAAATGTTTCACAACTTTTGTTATAGGCACCAAAAAAATACTAAATCCGGACCTTGGTGACCTCAAGGGTGGGTACCGTCATGAAGGAAATCAGAGGAGACGGTTTTGTTCTGGACCACAAAGATCAGACGCACACAGGAGATGGTCAGGAAGTAGTTGGCTCAGACAACAGTGGCCGTTCACATAGGAAATGTGGAGAACTGCCCAGCAGAGCAAAACGCATACACAGCATTCTCAGGGTACCACACCCAAACCGCCCTCCCCAGCCCATCCTGAAAGGTCTCTCGCCCTTTTAGAGAGAGTCTGTCCAAGAGAGAGAGTGTGTAATGAAGTTTTAGAGCCTTTATAGGAAATTCAGTGCAAAATACTACAAACCTACATAGTGGAGCTTCAAAGTTTGTGCAGGTTTTTTGCGTTAAAATGCGAAATTCATCATTTTTACATGAAGGAGATGGAGAACCCAATTAAACAAAGGAACCGTGGCCCTTGCGACCCCCATTGTGCCCTACACATTGACTTGGAGGGTTTCTATCCCATTCCCTTGTACAGAACAGCTTCGACTTTGGGGGTAGCTAGTGTTTCCAATTCATAAAAATTAAGTTTAAAAAGAATTATATATATATATATATATATATACAGTGCCCTCCACAATTATTAGCACTCCTGGCTAAGATCTTTTCTTCCAGAAGTTCTTAGGCTTCCAATAACTTATTTTTCATTTATTTTATTTTATTTTTCATTTTTAAATATATAGGCTCACAGAACAAAAAAGAGAAAAATTCATTCTTTAATGAATACACATTTATTAATTATGGACTCCCGCATTAAGATATTTTTTACACAAAAACGTGATTAATTTTTAATTAAAAGTTCTTATTTACTCTGATCAAAATAAAATTTAGAAATTTTAAAAATGCTTCGTTTACATTTATTTGATAGGAATTTTTTAGTGGTGCCAATAAAGCACTTTTTTTTTTAACAATATTTATTTCTTATTGATGTCAGATTTTTCAGTGTGAGATTACGCCCCTGCAGTAAAAACTGAATTCATGTTTGGGTGTATGGGGGCATGTGCTGACAGGACATTGTGGTCACACCCAGCTGTCCGGGTGGATACTTCCCATCCTTCTTCCCTCTATCTTCTCACAGATCTGCTGGTCCATGTCCAACACTTACCGATAAAGAGATCGAGCCTGAGAATCTTCTTCAGATTTTCATTCAAATTAGTGGACCTTGTCCAGGCTTTGGCTTCACCACTGGCTAGCTGGAGTATTACTGACCGGCTGTGTTAATGCTGTAATACTCTGCTAAAGACGTCATTACTGCAGCCTTAGTATAAAGACAAACATTCCAATAACAACATGGCTCATTTAAGTCCTTTAACAGCAGCCGTCCTGACATGGCCGTCATAAACAGGTCATAAAGAATTGCCTCTGAGGTCATATGAGTTAACATGGAATGTTTCTAGTGTAATATATCACTGTCCTGATACTGATGTCACATAACACACCTGAGTTGAGGGCGTGGCTGACGTGTAAAACACCTTTATGTCTAGTCCAGAGTACGCTCTCAGAAATCGCTCTTTGGTTTTAAAAAGTGCTGAAAATTTTTTAATAAATCTCATAAAAAAACAAATTCTGGGACAACTGAATTTGAACAAGTGACCATGTAATGTGGCAACACTTTCAAAAAGAAAAAAAAAACTGAAATTTATTTCCATACTGTGTCATGATAAACCCCCTTTAACCCCCACTGGTGGAATGAGCTGCACAGAGTCTATATTTTATATTCAAGACTCTAAGACTCAAGAGCTATTCCACCACCTCAGCACCTGAAACTATCAGACACTTACACATTAGTTCAGAAACAGAAAGTTTCATTTATGCTTCATGTTGTAAATTTGTCGTCTCTATTTCCTGAAAAAGAGGAAATGTCTTAGACATTCACTACAGAAATAAAATTCTTAATTCTTCCAATAGATTGGAAGTCGCTTTGGACAAAAGTGTCAGCAAAATGAAGACATGTAAATGTAAAATGTAAATAAACTGACAATAAAAATTATCAAACATGAGAGCTATGAAACACTGCTACAGTGACTCACATTAAAAGCTGTGGTTTTTTTCTTTCTACATTCCTAAATGGAGAATTAAAACCGCAATATCATAGCTTTTATAAACAGATTTTTAGGTCAAACAAACAAAACAATTTATTTGCTTAAATTGATTATTTCTAGACCAACCTCAAGATTGCATGCTGAATATCCAGGGCCTAGTTCAAACTGAGCATATTTAATACTTTGAACAATTGGTAGGCCGATCAAATTCCCAATGTCTTAATTAATTTAATGATTGAGTCATCATCTCTCGTTTAGCGCAGCTCAAATAGGCAATATTGAGAGTTTAAGCTTTATTGGGTTTTTTTTATTTCATAGTGCCCCCTATGGTCTAATTGGAACCAAACTTGGTGGACCACCCTGAAATCATCTGATATATAATCATGTGAAATTTCACAACAATTGGTGAAAGTATTAACAAGCTGTAGGCCAATTTGCATTTGGTGACCAAATTGTTTACAAATATTTTCTGTCTTTATTATTTTGCTAGAATGATATTTTTTTTCTGCGGCAGGAATCAGCTTTCTTTCTTTCATGCATGTGAAGCAGCACATTTACAATTGGAGCTGTTGAATTCAATAATTGAGCAAGAAGAATTAATGTCATAAGCTAACAATTAGCATGTAGCAGCATTAATTGACATTTCTTAATTGGTATTTAACAATCTCCTAAAATTACCTATTGCATTAACCTAGATAAATCAAATTAAATCTGTTTATTAGTTATACTCCTCTCTTTTATGAATATATTAAACATACTATCACATTTTTTTTACCTAATTTCTTAATGAATGAAGTCCTAATTTAATATCCTTTTATAGATTACAACATGCGAAATTTCAACGTAGTCAAACGGGTGGATGCCTAGAAAGAGATAATTATAATTTACAGCTCCCTTTATTGAGGTATTTCCTCCAGTATTGGTGTTCTACCTCAGAAACGGCTAGCATATTAGCATATCGGTTTTCATAAGAATCAGACAAAGTGTTAAGGTGTTTTAGCTATGCTTGAGCTTGGAATGATTCATTAGCATTCCTCATATTTTAATATTTCACAATGCTCAGGCTTTTGACACTAATACCTGGGCAATCAGACAAAGACTAGTTAGAAAATGAAGATTCTGCATAATATGGCAGGTTTAGTGGGAGGAGCTTCACGACTCAAATTTCCATAAAAGATGTTTATTTCTACAACAAAATAACACAAAATTAACAAAATAAAGAAAGAAATTTCTCTATGAACTATACAGTTTACAAATGATAACATTACCATGTTGTGTGGTTGTTTTTATGTACATTGCTAGTAATTGTAGCTTTCCTCCAAATCTGACTTTTTATTAGATTTACGCTATACAGTATTTATTACAGTATACAGTATTTATTACAGTATACAGTATTGATTACAGTGTACAGTATTTATTACATTATACAGTATTTATTACAGTAAACAGTATTTATTCTTCATAACGTTTAAGCAGCAGTTTAGAAGAAGAAGAAAATTCCTGTGTCAATAGGTACTAGGATCTTCAGTGCTTGGAGCCCTGTTGATATTGCAGTAATACTATAACGCTTGAGGTCATGACCATAAATTAGCATGTGACATAGACATGTTGTAGCATCTGTTGTGAACATTACTTGCAAAAGACTCTGAGTGGTCTTGGCATGCTATGACATGTTTATGGCATAGTAATGACCAGGATTTATATACCAAATGTTGCAATATTAACAAATACAATATAAAAATTAACACTTTATTGGTTCTCAATTAAGCAAATATTAGTAATTAAATAATTACATCAGGCTTAATATATAAACTATTTCTCAGTATGTAAGGAGATACATATTAATGATGAACATAGATATACAATAATAGTTAATGTTAGGTATCAATATCTTGGAAACTCATAATAATAATACGTTCTTATCATAACATTGTTATACACTTTAATATATTTAATTTATTTCTACATCATTTCATCAGTTTATATAGTAATAAAGCATGATGTAATTATTATTAATTCCATTAATTTCCCAAACTGCTTTGGGAAAATTGTGGGGAAGCTGGAGTCAATCCAAGCTGACTATGGCGCCAAGGCAGAGTTCAACCGTTGACACACACACACACACACACACACACACACACACACACACACACTCACACACTCCAACACACACCTATGGCTTTAATTTGATCTGGGGATCGACCCAGCACACTATACCACCCATGACGTAATTCTTAGTTACGATGTAAACTATATTTATTTTAGTGTTTTTAGTTAATTTGAGAAAGAATCACAGAAGAAGATATACATACTCAAATTACAACAAATATCTAAAAATATTTGTCATGAAAAACCCAATTATTCAATATATAAACATATTATTACAGCCAATAACAATCCACAGCCCAAAGTAGTGTTACAGCTTTGACAGATCAGGGGTCATTTAATCTAAATCAGTCTTAAAAGTTAACACCTGCTTCATTCTTTGGGGTAAAAAGAAGATGAATGGAACATTTTAAATGGACTTATGTTTATTAAAACAGCAGAAGTCGACATAATCTGAAACGTGGACGCAGCAGTTTTCTGTGGTCAGTAAAGTTGAACCTTTTGGCCTTGGCACCTACATTTCTGCCATTTTTGTTTTCGAATTTCATGCTAGTTTCACATGAAGTGATGATAAGTAACACCTTTTTTTTTTGGCTACGGGTTCATGAGAATGTGAAACTTCATGTTTTTTCAAAACTGGGAATCCCCCGTCCCTTCTTTAACGTTTCCTGAGCGTGTTTCTTCGACGGAGGACAGTGGGTTTGTATAACCTCAGAAATGTAATCAAGAATCAGTTTCTCATTTATCTTATTCTACGTTAAAACGGCCTGTTCATACCTATAGCTATAGCATATTCACAACATACCTTCACAGTGTGTACATTGTAACATAATCATAATAGACCCATTTTTGTACCCTCATATCTATATCTTATCTAATTTTTGTAATATATTTACATATTTATATTATTGCATATATTAACATATATTTGTAATTATGGCTAAAGCACTTCGGGATGGATGCAAACTGCATTTCGTTGCCTTGTACAGTACCTGTGACCTGCGCAATGACAAGTTGAATTTAATTTCATTTCATTTCAAGTGAAAAAATATTTAGTTAAAAAACTGAGATCATTTACAACAGTCTGGTAAAGGAGACTCTGAAGACTGAGGTTTAGCTAATAATACTTTGAAATATGTTGCCTGTTTCTCCACTGAATACGTTTAGCACTAAAGGGAAAGTTCTCGCCATTCGGATTGGGATTCATGCCAAATGCCCTTTACCAAGTCATAGTTCTTCACAATGGCGGTGAATGGAACCAGACGTCTGAAAGGTTCTGATGTTTCTACAAGCTGAAATGGTTGAGAATGTGAAACATAGTTTTAAGAGAAACTTTTATGCAAATTAATGAGGTAAATGTGATCAAAATAGTTTGTCACTATTTTACTATCGTTAACATTACAAACACTGATTCGCCACAAAAGTAAAACCACTTCCAGCTGGAATAAGTAACATTACACTGGCTCCTGTCAAGGGGTGGGGTATATTAGACAGATGTAGTATCAGTTCTTGAAGTCGAGGTGTTAGAAGTAGTAAACATGGGTGAGTGCATGGATCTGATGGCCAAACTGATGGTTCCTGATGGTCAGAACCAAAAGTGGTCTAAACATGGATGACCAGTGATCTGGTGACAAGGTCATGGAGCTGACTGATGTTCACGAGGTGTAAAGACTCTGGTCTGATCCCACAGAATGGTTAACAGAACGTGTATGGAGACCATGCAGACCCCTGTCCACTGCTTGAAACCCCCATAAAGTCCATCAAAACTGGACCATGGTGTAATGAAGGAGGTGGTCTGGTCTGATTGTTTTCCTTTGCATCATGTGTATCACTTATTTGGAGAAGAATCTACACCAGGGTAGAGGACAATCCAATAGAAGCAGCATGATGTTCTAAGCAACGTTCTGCTGGAATAGCTTGGTTCCTGGCATTCATGTAGATGATGCTTTGACATCTGAAGCGAGGAAACCATCTCAGAGCCATATTCTGTATGAGGGAACGGGCTAAAATTCACTGGTCAAATTTACCTGCAGTTAGTGCTATGTTCTCCAGTGTTCTGCTGGACAACCTTGGTTCCTGGCATTCATGTGGATGGTGCTTTGATACCTACCTAAATACTGCTAAACCAATCCCCTCAATGCACTTTAATAATCTCTGCCTCACTGCAATGTTCAGGAACGGTTTGAGGAACATGACCGTGTTCCAGGTCTTGACTTGGCTCCTAAATTCTCTAGATCTCAATCCCATCTTTGGGATGTTTCCAATCCATGGCAATCCTAATAGTAACAAAACGTTACTTGCCGGACCAGCTGCTAACATCTTGGTTCCCGACACCTTCAGAGGTTGGTTTTCATGACACAAGGAGGACTTACTATGTATAGATTTGCCGGTGGCCGTAATTAGTAAATAAAATTGCAATAATGGCAATGTGAACGCCATGACCCCTGGTTTTATTCACCACCACCGGAATGAAAACTGAGTCAATGTCTCTACGATTAACCATTTTACACAAACGACTCTAAATTACTGTTTATACAAAGCCTTTATTGTGTTGAAGTAATGATGAGATGTGGCAGTTTCTCTTTGTCGGAGTTATTATGACTGTTATTATGATGGCACAACCCATTTTAATTGACAAACTTCACTTTTTTATGCATTTCCTGACAAGAGGATAGTCATTCACCTAATTATGGCCTTATTTCCAAATGAAGAATGTGTTCTTGGAAGAGTCTCAGGTCTTTATATAACTGCTATAAATCTGTCAACTCCATCACCTGAACATAACAACATAATCCTCACCCTCAATATGCAAAGCAGTGTTTTTTCACACTCAAGAAGCCGCCTGCAGGAACAGACGTGGACTTGATGCATATTTTAATTGACAAATTATTAAAAAATCTTTTTAAAATTCAATGTTAAAGTATTACCTCAAATTCCAAGATAACTGTATAGAATAAACAAAATAAAATAATAAATTAATAAAAATTGAATGAATAAATAACTTTTTGGCCAAATGGAGCCACAACAAAGGGTTAAGAGCCGCATGTGCCTCCGGAGCTGGGGGTTGCTGACCCCCGTTCTAGACTATAAGAAGATACAAGACCGGTTCCACTCAGAACAGGCACAGGATAAAGGTGCTGGACTGGCCAAGCATGACTCTGGACCTAAACCCTGTTGAGCATCCATGGAGAATCCTCAAACGGTGGAGGAGGGCATGGTTTCTAACATCCACCAGCTCCGTGATGTCATCATGGAGGAGTGGAATAGGATTTCAGTGACTACCTGTGAAGCTCTAGTGAAGTGCTGAAAAATAATGGTTGACACTTTGGGCACAATTTAGACATTTTCACTCACTTTTGTTGTCAGCAGTTTAGAAATTAATGGCTTTGTGTTGAATTATTTTGAAGGGGCAGTAAATGTACACTGTTATACAAGTTTTACATTGACTACTTTCATTATGTCCCATGAGAAGACATAATAAAATATTTTTAAAATGTGAGGGGTGTACTCACGTTTGTGAGATACTGTACCTGTAGAAGTGCTTATGGCAGTGAAGTTTCTAGCCAGATTATTTAAAACACAGGTGAGGGGAAGCCAGAAGAGTGAAGAAGATGTGTACTGGTCTTGATTTTTAAGAATCATGGTGATGCACTAAGTTGTAAATACAGAGGGATAAAGTATGATATAATGGGAAAGAGTAGTGGAAGCTAGGTTAAAAAGAGAGGTGATGATTAGTGAGGAGCAGTATGGTTTCATGCTGAGAAATAACACTACAGATGCAATGTTTGCTCTGAGTATGTTGATGGAAAGTATAGATAAGGTCAGATGGTGTTGCACTGTGCCTTGCAGACATATAAAAAGCAGATGACAGGGTTTCTAGAGAACAGTTGTGGTGTATGAGGAAGTCGAGTGGCAGAGAAGTATGTAAGAGTGGTACAGGACATGTATGAGGGCAGTGTGGCAGTGATGAGGTCTGCAGTAGAAGTGTGTAAGAGTGGTA
>JBBIGC010164891.1:0-16199 GCA_037576955.1 Lepidarchus adonis
TACTACCACGACAGTCACACGTTGACTACTGAGCGCTAAATTCGCTAGATTGGCCAAACAGTGTAGCATGATCATCTGCAGCCAGTGATGGCCAAGCGGGGTGTGTCATAACGAATTTACACGATAATTCGTTTGTGTCCGGAACTCTGTGGCGGAGGCTCTGCCGAACCATTCTGCCAATGTGACCTTTTTGCAGTTTGTCAAAGCGGAACAGAAATCTAACCTAACTATATTCTTGTCATACTAGCAAATAACATATAAACCTTGATGCATTTTTAGTAACAGTAAATGTAAGGGCGTGTATCCTGCTGGCTCACTGCTGGCTTTCTGCACATGGTGAAGCATATTGTCTCTGCACGTGATAAGGAAGTGAAGCACACTTTTAACACCATAACCCTAAAGATCCTCCACGAATGTATATCAGTGTATTTAATTTATTCCTTTTATACATTCATTTGTAGATATGTATGAAAGTACTCGCGTCTTGTGAGTCGGTGCTTTTTATAAACTTCATCTAAAATGTAAAATGAGATCACATCACTTCTGGAAAAGTGAACACAATTTGAGCTAAGTATTACCTAATGTCTTGTAAACAATTGGAAATGTCGAAGTCCTTTCTAAATTGAAATTAAAAGTGTAAAGAAACGTAATTTTAAAGTAAAAGTGGTGAGGTAAAATGCTTAAGCCCCGCCCCGAAGTCCAGCTGCTTGGGTTTCTTGGCTCGTGCAGGATCACGACGTGCACGCGCAGCGCTGTATTTGCTTTGACTTGCAATAGTTTGCGTCACTGCGCTGGAAGCCGAGAGAGAAGCAGTGAGAATGAGGTAGAGTGGAGCAGTGGAGAGGCAGGGCATTGTTGCAGAAACTGTTGCTTTACCTTCTACTCCATCCGCCTCATTCCACACTCGCTCTGAGAACCAGTTGAAGCTGTTCAGTGGAGAAGGAAAAGCGCAGTATGGAATTGTTCTTTCCCGAGAAAGAAACGAGCGTCAGAGCAAGGCGAGACCCCAGCATTTTCTGTGATGACAGAGCGATGCAAACCATGTTGACGATGGAAGATAAGTTTATACCACAATGCTCTTATTTCCTCCGAGTGCAGAAGGACATTCAGCCATACATGAGACGGATAGTAGCTACTTGGATGTTGGAGGTTTGTTTGCACGGCTCCCTCCTGTTGTCTGTATTTTACTCTTACTTTGTCTTAGACTTTTTACCCATTTATAGTCATGTCTATCAATCCGTGATACCATATCAGAATATATGATATTCTTCTAAACTTATTACAGAAGTTTAAAGTTCTAAATCAAGACTTGAAACATGACTTCAATTGAGTCTCCAAATTTGATTATTTTTGCAAAAAAACAAAGGTCATGTTCGCTTGAAAAGTTAACAAATTGACAAGAGCTTAAGGGAAATAAGTATCATCTTTAATAAAGAAGTTAAACATACAATATTAACCTTTTTCCGCACACACGCGATCGAGGTAGGATCAAATAGGCGTGTACTCTTGCTCTCCATTTTGAGTTTTACGCATGCGCAGTATCAACGGGTAGGACCGCTTGATAGGTAGGGTGTTTTGTCAGAACACCTGTTCAGTTCAGATCACGTTATGATGCTGAGGCTGTTGGGCATCGTATTATATTGTGCATATTGTGTCATTATTTTAGTGCTACTGAGTTAAGATACTGAGTGGGAAATTGGTCATTAAACTGAAGACTGAACATGCAAATCTTTAGGCTAAAACTGCACCCACAGAATAGCTAGTGTAAATCCCTTTAATTGTATTAATATCAATAATGACATGGTTTAAAATGAAAAAGGCAGTGTAATATACCTAACATAAGAGTTAACGTGAGAGTTATTCAGTTTGAGAGTAACTGGCGAAGCTGTAGATATAAGGCTTCATGTAGTGGGGCACCACTTGGGGCAGTGGTGCCCTAGTACCACTTGGGGCAGTGGTGCCCTAGTACCACTTGGGGCAGTGGTGCCCTAGTGGTTAGGACTTTGCCCCTGAGATCTGAAGGTTGCAGGTTTAAGTCCCAGCCCAGGCACCACTTCACTGCTCCCCGGGCGCTGTTGATAGCTGCCTGCTGCTCCACGTGTGCATGTGTGATGGGTTAAATGCAGAGGACAAATTTTGTTGTGGTGACTGTGTGCAGTGGTGTGTTCACAATGATCGGAAATCACTAATCACAAAATGGAACTAGTCTTGCAGTTTGTCAGGTGTATGCTACTATAAGTTCTTTCTTGAAGTTTATGCTTACAATCAACAGCGTCTACCTTCAGTTTGATAGTAAGTAGGAAAGAAGAGCAGCCAAGTTTCATTTACATGAATGATTTCTCTTATTCTGAGTACAGCATAATTATTAACATTTTTACTAAATATTTGTAGTCTGTTTGAGGCGCTGACTAGCTGCTGCATATCCAGATTAGCAAGAGCGCGCAACTGAAATCAAAAAGTACTTATGTAACCATAGTTTTGTCTGAGCAACATTTTAAAAGCATTGGAAAAACGTGATGAGCTAAGACACCTCTGCTGTGGGCACTTTTAGTCTTTAAATCAGCTTCTTAATTTCTGTGTTGAGTCAATAATTAATGTAAGTTATATTTTCAAAAACTGAGAATTTCCTTATTCCCATCATCTAAAAAACGATTTTGCAGATATGCACTTCAGCGAACTTTTTATTTATTATTTGGCAAGTTTGTACAGTCGTGAAATATTCAGGATGCCACATTAAATATTAAGTTCTTTATTAAGAAACATTCACATATCAATGTCTATTCTTGTTTTTATTTTTCTCTGGAACAGGAAGTGATTTAATTGTTGGTAAACAACAAAAATTCATTAATTATTCATTAAGCAAAAGATATCAACAAAAATGTGTATTCCAACTGAGGATAAAGTTAGGACACCCTATACCCAATAGCTACCCCCTTTGGCTGAAATAACCAGCAATGAAGTGCTTCTTGTAGCATCTACCCAACTCTGACATCCACAAACCATGACACTTCCACTTCCATGCTTCACTTTTCGTGTGAGGTTCTTTTCCTGGAATGCTGTATTTGGTTTATGCCAGACATGTCCTCTGTTCTGGTGTCCAAATAATACAATTTTAGACTCGTCTGTCCAAAGAACTTTATTCCAGAAGTCCTAATTTATTCCTTAGCAGAAATCGCTTTTTTGTAGAATTACATTTTACAGAATATTTAGAAGAATTCTTTTCTTCTTTTTAATTGTTTATTTGTATTTGTTGAATTTACTAGAATTGTTAAAATTGAGAATGAATATCTATATGTGAAAGAATATTACAAAAACACACAGGCTTTTTTAGGATGTTCTAACTTTTTCACATGGGTGTATATACATGTATTACACTGGTGTGCATTTCTCCTTGACACACTTCATTTTCCCTGTTCTTAAGGTATGTGAAGAAGAAAAGTGTGACGAAGATATTTTCCCTTTGGCGGTCAACTACCTGGACAGGTTTCTAGCTGCAATGCCCACTAAGAAGTGCTACTTGCAGCTTTTGGGGGCAGTGTGCCTTTTCCTGGCATCCAAGCTGAAATCCTATCAGCCGTTATCTGCCAAGAAACTCTGTCTTTACACAGACAACTCCATCACATCTGGAGAGTTGCTGGTAAGAGTTGGCATTGGGTTACTATCCATGCTGTTTGACAGCATTTTGTAATTATCTCTACATAACACCCCACAGATTAATTTATATATATATATATTTTTTTCATATTTTTCACATTTTCATAATTTTGTTTTTGCAAGCAGCACAGTATAAAAAAGAGCTGAGAGTTCTTTTTGCTGTCATACAAAATCATATGAATGATAAGAGTATGGCATTAGATTTGCAAAAAAACTGCTCACGAGTGAACTATATTCTTTCATGAGCACAGACATTAACATGAATGAATCCTCAGGAAATTTTTCAACAACTGAGATTAATTTACTGAACTGCAAGAAAAAAAGCGTGTGAGAGCATAATTTTACTGCTTGCCTCAGTGAACTCTGCTTTGTTCACAATTTAAGACGGGAACCAAGGTAGCCATTGAATGGCTGTTTTTCCCCTGGATCACTTCACGGACTTTACTGTGCCTCGATGGACAGCTTTATTTATTGCAAAATGTTTGGCCAATGACTTCCTTGGTTCCCACCACAAATGGTCAAAATTCAGATCCACACAAGCAGAACTACACTTCAAAGTTAACTGAGACGAGCGCACATGGGGAAACTTTTTTTTTCTTGCTAGTAGTTCAGTAAATTAATCCCAGTTGTTGAATTTTTGTGTGATTACTTATTCGGTGTGAGTGGTAGTCTGCTCATGAAAGAATATAATTCACTTCATTTTTCTTTGTGCATGCGACTTTTGACAAATCTAACGGCTTATAAAAGTCCCATTTAAATGCATTTGAAAAATTAAAGGATGTACTGACACATCTCGGATAGCTTTGCACAGCCTGTCCAAGAAAGCAAAACATAAAGAGTGGCAAAAGGCTATAGTAAACATGAGTCAATGGTCCAACCAATCAGCACATGCAGGCATAAACCCTTTTGTGGGAGGGTGGTGTTCACAACTTATGTGACTGTATGTGGCATCCTATAAGCTTATTCAAAATGTAGCAAACTGTACTATTCAAAAAGGCACAGCTAACTGTATAGCAAATATCCTTGCAGAGTGGTCTTTGAATATGAGGTTCACTAGTGACACAAGTATCTAAGGCAGGGGTGCCCAATCCTTATCTGATGCTTAATTATCCTGTAGAGTTTAGTCAAGTCAATTTTATTTTAATAAATATTTTTATGACTTGTCACAAAGCAGCTTTTTAAAATACCCAGATCTGAGCCCCTACTAAGCAAGCTGAGGTTGACTGAGGCAAAATACCTACTACTAATAATGTTAACATTTTGCACATTATTCATAGGTTGTTAAGACCAGGGAACATTTGTGATCTTTCAACAATGCCTTATCAAGAAAACTAAAATTTGTAGTCTATTGAACCCAACAGTCATCAAATCTTATAGAGGACAAAACAAAAAATAAAACTTAAACTTTTAGCCTATTATAATATAGATTTTGGTAAATGGCATTAAAAAGAATGAAGGCTTTTCTTGTTCTATAATTTACTTTTTAAAGAGTACAGTTAAAGACTTTAGATCACCTGAAGTCAAGTCCATTATAATAGCAATTTTTACAACTGACATTGTCATAAAGCAGCTTTACAGAATGTGGGTCAGAGCCCCTAATGAGCAAGCCAAGGGTGACTGAGGCAAGGAAAAACTCTCTCAGCTGGAGGAAGAAACATTGGGAGGAACCAAGGCTCAGATTTAGAACCCATCCTCCACTGGTTGAAACAACAAATGGAAAAGGAAACAGTTCTATAGGTGGCAGCTAGAAGCCTTTAACTTTGAATAACAGACCCAGCATATGCATATGAAGGAGATGGTCCATGGTAGTTGTACTATTCTGGGAGAAGTGAGCAGGAGGTCATCCAAGAGAAACAAAGAAAGAGAAAGGGAGAGAAAGAAAGAGAGTTACAGATTGTTAGGGAATATTCAGAGTTAAGAATGGTTACCATTCTAAAAGTGTGTTGTTCTCTGAGTGCAAGCAGTCCAGCAAGACTAGCTATGACAGCAAAACTAAAGGGGAGACCCAAAAGGTAGAAAAGACATCAGGGCATTCTGGGGAATATAGCAGCCAGCCAACTGGCCATTTAACCTGAATATACCTGTCAGAGTTTAGGACGACAGCCCATCGACAGCCCAACTCAATTCTTGTGAACCCTCCCGATCTGCCCCCATTAATATAAATATAGTAAAAGAAGGCTTGGCTAAATAAATAGGTTTTCAGCATGGACTTACATATTGAGTCCAAAATGTTATTTGAATTGTTGTTCCATAACTCTGGCTCTATATGACAAGAGTTCACTCACATACTGTGGTGCAAGACCATTTTGTGCATTATAGGTCAATAAAAGTATTTTATAATCAACTCAGAAATTGAATGGGAGCCAGTTAATATGGGATAAAACAGATGTGATCGTATCTTTGCTTTTATTGTTGTCATGCCCTTATATTGTTTTTTCATGCCTTTATATTGTTTTTTTTTAAATTGCTCTTAAATTGCTTTTGATTGTTTTTTAAAATTGTGTTTATGTATATGGGGGTCACGGGTGGTCGCAAAAAGCATTTCACTACACATCATACTGTGTATGACTGTGTGTGTGACAAATAAAATTTGAATTTGAATTTAAATTTGAATTTCTAGTAAGAACTTATGCAGCTGCATTTTGTGCATTTTGAACAAAATGTTTATGCACCTACTTAAACAGACAGACAGTAAAAAAATAATCTAACCTAGGTGTAACAAAGCCTAGGTGAAGAAAGCTATCCTAGTAATGCTATCTACATGAGCTTCAAACAAGAGACTGGGGTCAATAATCACCCCAAGGTCTTTTACTGTTTTATGGGATGAAACAGAATAGCCATGCAGAGATTTAGCGTAATTGGATGACTTTCTCCTAGCTGCAGTTGGTCATAGTATGAGTACTTCTGTGTTACCAGAATTAAACAAAAGGAAGTTCATAAGAATCCATTTTTAAAGAAAAAGTAACAGATCTTGGAGGTCAGAATTTTCTCTTGTTGGTACAGTAGGTGCTAAATACTTACAGTCGCAAACAAAATTTTAAAACCACTTGACAAATGGCAAAAAATCATATGTTGCATGGTTGGATCTTAACAAGGTTCCAAGAAATGAGAGTGAGACAAAACATTTTTCAGCATACAATTTATTCACAACAGTGCTTAAACTGAAACAGGCTGTTTTAAAGCTGATCAAGTTTAGGACAACACCTCCAAAAAAAACCATAAACCCCCCAAAACCCGAAACCAGTTCCAAACATGTACTCAGTAATTTAGTAGCTTTACCATTGTTGATCACTTAAAAAGAAAACTATATATATATATATATATATATATACACACACTTGTGCTCATAAGTTTACATACCCTGACATAATTTATGATTTCTTAAACATTTTTCAGAGAACATGAATGATAAAACAACAACTTTTCTTTCACTTATGGTTACTGGTTGGCTGAAGCCATTTATGATCAATCAACTGTGTTTACTCTTTCAAAATCATAATCACAACAGAAGCTACCAAAATGACCCTGATCAAAAGTTTACATTACCCATTTCTTAATACTGTGCATTGCCCCCTTTAACATCAATGACAGCTTAAAGTATTTTGTGGTAGTTGAATGAGGCTCTTTATCTGCTCAGATGGTAAAGTTGCCCATTCTTCCTGGAAAAAGCCTCCAGTTCCTGTAAATTCGTGAGCTATCTTGCATGAACTGCACATTTGAGGTCTCCCTAGAGTGGCTCAATGATATAGAGGTCAGGCTACCAAGATGGCTTCTCTATAACCTTCACTTTATTTTGGTCCTTGGACAGGCCTTTTTGTAGCTCACACATCCCCAAAATATCAGTGTTCCACCAGCATGTTTCACAGTAGGAATGGTATACTTTTCATCATAGCCTCCTCTCCTAATGTAGCATTTATGGTTGTGGCCAAAAAGTTCAATTTCATTCTCTTCACTCCAAATGACTTTGTGTCAGCAGGTTTGAGGCTTGTAGTAATGACTTTCTTCTGGCAAACTTGACCATGCAGCCCATCTTTCTTCAAATGCCTCCTTATTTTGCATCTTGAAACAGCCACATCACATTTTTTCAGAGTCCTGTATTTCACCTTTATTTATTCGCAGGTTTTTCTTTGCATCCTGAACAAATTTTCTGGCAGTTGTGTGGCAGTGTTTTGGTTTCAACAGAACCTCTAATTTTCCACTTGTTAATTAGAGTTTAAACACTTCTGATTGGCATTGTCAATTCCTTTGATATTTTCTAATATCCCTTTCCTGTTTAATAGAGTTCAACTACCTTTTCCCACAAATCCTTTGACAATTCTTTTGCTTTCCCAATGACTTAGAATCCAATAAACATCAGTGCAGCACTGGATGAAAGATGTCCAGAAACTCCATGCCCTTTTATATACACCAACTAATTACAAGCAAACAGATCACAGGTGAAGATGGTTACCTTTAATAGCCATTCAGTTCAATTTGTTTTAGTTGTTTTAAAACAATGACTGAGGATTTGTAGTGTTTTAAAAAGACAATTCATCTAATGAGGATTTATTTGCATGTCTCTCATGGGGGCAACATTTCAGTAAGATGGACTTGTCTCATGCATGGTAGATGTACACTGGAGGAAATAATTATTTGACCTCTCGCTGGTTTTGTAAGTTTGTCCACTGAAAAAGAAATGAAAAGTCTATAATTTTAATGGTTAGTTTATTTAAACAGTGAGAGATAGAAAATCACATTATATAAAATATAGAAATTGATTTGCATTTCTTTGAGTGAAATAAATATTTGATCCCCTACAAACCATTAAGAGTTCTGGCTCCCACAGACCGGTAAGATACTCCTAATTTCAACTAGTTACCTACTGTCTCGCCTGTATACACCTGTCCAAAGACTCAATCAATCAGTCAGACTCTGACCTCTCAACCATGGGCAATAACTAAAAGCTTGCCAAGGATGTCAGGAACAAGATTGTAGCCCTGTACAAGGCTGGAATGGGCTACAAAACCATAAACAAGAAGCTGGGTGAGGAGGAGACAACTGTTGGAGCAATTGTTTGAAAATGGAAGAAACACAAAATGACTATCAATTGACCTCAGTCTGGGGCTCCAGATCTTACCTTGTGGAGTGAGGATGATCATGAGAAAAATAAGAGATCAGCCTAGAACTACACAGAAGGAGCTCAACAAGTATCTCAAGGCAGCTGGGACCACAGCCACCAAGAAAACTATTGTTAACACACTACTCCATAAAACATTAAAATCCTGCAGTGCCTGCAAAGCCCCACTGCTCAATAAGGCACATTTGAAGGCCCATCTGAAGTATGCCAATGAACACCTGAATGGTTCAGAGAGTGCTTTGGTCAGAATTCAAGCTCTTTGGCCTCAACTCAACTCTTCGTGTTTGGAGGAGGGCAAATGTTGACTATGACCTTAAGAACATCATCCCCCCTGTCAAGCATGAAAGTAGAAACATTATGTTTTGGGGGTGTTTCTCTGCTAAGGGCACAGGACAACTTCACTGCATAGACAGGAGGTTGGATGGGGCCACATACCCTAAATTCTTAAGTAACAATCTTCTTCCCTCTGCCAGGAAACTGTAAATGGGTCTTCCAGCATGACAGTGACCCCAAGCATACAGCCAAGGCAACAAAGGTCTGAACAAGAAAAAGCGCATTAAGGTCATGGAGTGGCCTAGTCAGTCTCTGGACATTAATCTCATAAAAAAAACCTGTGGCGTGAGATGAAGCTTCAAGTTACCGAATTTTGGTCCAGATGACTGGACCAAAATTCCCCCTGCTATTTTCACACACCTGGTCAACAACTATAAGAAAAGTCTGACCTCTGTGCTTGCCAGTAAGGGTTTTACCACCAAGTACTAAGTCTTGTTTTGCTAGGGGAGCAAATACTTATTTCAGTCAATCAAATGCAAATTAATTCATATATTTAATATAATGTGATTTTCTGGATTTTCTTATGTGATTTTCTGGATTTTCTTTTTGATATTCCACTTCTCACTTTTAAAATATACCTTTCATAAAATTATAGAGTTTTTTTTTTTTTGTCAGTAGGCAAATTTACAAAATTAGCAAGTGGTAAAATAATCATTTCCTCTACAGTACATGTGCATTTAAAATATCCTGATGTGCATCTCATGAGTTCTACCATGGCTTCTAAGAGAATACCAGTGCTGAGAGGGCAGTTCTGTCACTATGGGCTCCTGGAAGTCTTGTTCTGTGATAATGGTCCCCAGTTCACAAAGCCAAACTTTGCATCTGTAGTAGAGAAAGCAGTGTGCTCGTCAAGAAACTCATGCTAAACCCAGAAGGTTTAAAGAGTGCTAGTTCATGGTTATAGGTGAGGAGAGAACTGGTCACCTGAAGACTCATCCTGTGTCATATACAGTAAACATCGGATCAGCAAAAAAGTGACGTCACTTAGCCATATATTGGCCCAGCATGCTGAGTTGGACACTTCACATGTTTCAGGGGCTCCACCTGTGTTGGAGAACACAACCCCTAAACCTGCTACTTACCCTTCTTCTGACCTTGTGAGTGTGTCACCACTTCATGTATCAATACACTTCCACAGGGGACTGGTAATCAATACCCATCACGTGTTATTAAACCAGCAGTTCAGTATAGCCCCTAAGGCATTCACTTTGAAGAGGGAGAGTTTAGTTTGGACACTTATAATAAGAGACTGGCGGTGTACTGTAGTTTAAGGAGTCATGTCTCATGAAAAAGGGAAGAATAAACTCTTGACTGAATTGGGGCCTTGGTACAGTCCACTCCCAACCTCAAGATTGGTGTGTTTAAGAAAAGCATTCAGCGAATGTCATATTTATGTTCAATGGAAGAAACACATTTAGTGGGGAGGAGATGTGATGTTTATTTGTACCAGTAGCTGACACCATGTGAGTCTTTGTTGCTGTGATTATTTGTATGTGAAGAAAAACTTCAGTAAACAAAGGAAAGTTTCAGTAGCAAAGATGTGTCTGAGTATGTTTAGTCGCACTGTTACCTGAAGTAACCCACAGCATAACTTAACAATGGGTCCACAAAATGATTTAATTGCAGGTTAATTGTTAGTGGTTATTACCTATAGATGGATTAATTATTATTATTATTATTATTATTATCCCATCTCATGTTCTGACATATTGGAAAGACTCTTTTCCACTCATCTTTTCTCATTTTTACAACTTCTTTGAATAGTTCTTTCACTCCTCTTAGCTGAATACACAGCATTTTTATTTCTTACTATGACTGATTTTGAATGTGATTCATAAGACTGTCTGGAGAATTGTGTTGCTTACCTACTCTCTGACCTCTTTGGACTCATGCCAGGTGCAGCATCATAGTCATTGTCACACAAAACAATGGTTGCACCTGAGGTGGAAGGACAGACTGGTTTACATCAGTGGCTGGTGCAACTCGCCTGTAATACAACTAAAATTTGACCTGTACAGAATTTATCATCATTTGCAGTGTTCTGCCACATCTTTATCACATTTTGCTACATCTGTGTTATAAAAGCTCTGTAGTTTTTAAACTTTGCTCCCTATGGACAATAAGCTTAATATGGTCACAAGGAAATATATCAGGGGTGTCAAGATAGACCTGAAGGGCCGCTGCCTAGCACAGTTGGGAAGTTTCCCTCCTCAAACACGCTCAGTAAACCTGGTAATGAACATGTGAGTTGATCTAGTTGTGCTTGATCAGGGAAATCACCAGATTGTGATTGACACTGGCCCTCCAGGACCGGAGCTGGACACCCCTGCAATATATCTTCCAACAAACCTCATACCTAGATGAGCTGGGATATTTTTTCAAAATGCAATAAAAACAAAAATCAGTCATATGTTGATTTCTGTGAACCTTTATTTACCTAAAAGAGATGCAAAGAAATTTGTTATACTAACCAACTTAATTGTATTATGTAAAAATACACAAATGTAAAACTTCATGGCTGAAAAGTTGTGACAGTTGAGTGTTTACCATCACCTTTCCTTCTACTAACACTTTTAAACATTTTGGAGCTGAGGCGATTAATTGTAGTTCTTCTGCAATTGGAAATGTTGTCTATTTTTGCTTGTTATATGACTTGTGCTGTTCTGACAGTCTGTGGTCCCGTTATTTGATTCTCCTCTTCATAAAGCTCCATGCTTTTTGAATACAAGACATCTCTGGGTTGGCAGCGGACTAATCAAACACACATGCACACATGCACACACTGTCTTTAAAGCCATGCTGTTGCAGCCTGTGTAGAATGTGTTCTGGCACTGTCCTGCTGAAATAAGCATGAATATCCCTGGAAGAAATGGCGCCTTGATAGCAACATTTGTCAATGGTAATTTTGTAAACATTAAATTCCCTGGGCCCTGGTGCAGCCCCATATTACCACAGCTGCTGGCTTATGCACCTTTTGCTGATAATAATCTGTCATTTTTATTTTGTCACAGAAATCTTAGCACCCATTTTTTCTGAAAACATGCTGAAATGTGGACTCATCTGACCACAGCACATGTTTCCACAATCTTGTGGTCCATCTGAGATGTGATTCCAATATTTGCCCTTTTTGCCCTGAAATGTTTCTTAATCTTTTTACTCTACAATGTTCTGTAGATGGTCAAAGACGTAATTTCAGTTTTCACACTTTTCCTTTTGAACATCCAAAAGGGGTGAGTCACAACACATCCTTGATTACATAGACAGCCTTTGATGGATGCTACTTATATGACTAACGACACACTCGACTTATGATGATTCATGTTTACAACACTGCCCCCTCTGCCTTTTTTATGGTGTGAAAGTAGTTATAATAAAACGCTCAGAAAAGGGTAAAACAGAGCCTCATATAAGTGAGTGTCTCCCACTGATAGACTGACAGAGGAATGGTCCCAGGGCATTACACACGCAGTCGCTTATGTGAGGGGGTTCTGACTTGTGTTCGAAGTTTGACTTATGATGCACACTGAAGAACAAAACCTCTTAAGTCGAGGACACCCTGAATACCCAATCATGATTTCTCACCTGCAAGCAGTTAGCCGGCTTAAAGTGGAGTCTTCCAAACCAGTGTTAAATGAGTGTTGTGTTACTTGGATATTCTTTTGGTTATTCTGATATGAGATTGGTCCCAGAGAATTTTTTTTCTAATTGCATTATAGTTTCAGGTTGGATTTTTTTATTCAGTGGAAGAATGTGTTAAGTGACAGCAGTTTTCTGATCATATGGTCAAATTTGTCTTTAGTAGTGTGACTGTTTCTCATGCTGTGCCTTCTGAGGGCTTGAAGATCCTTAAAACATGTACTGTAGATGGTGAAAGACTGAAGTTTTTTATCAGACTTCTGTCTTGTATTGAGAAATATTCTATTTCAGGGGTGTCCAGCTCCGGTCCTGGAGAGCTGGACTCTGGTCCAGCACAGTTTGGTGATTTCCCTGATCATGCACACCTTGATCAACTAACCTGTTAATTTACAGGTTTAGTAAGAGTGACTGAGGAAGGGAACTACCAGGGCAGTCTTCCTTCCTGTTCTATTTGAAATTCAGTTCTTTCACAAAGTTTGGCAAAAAGTGAACCACAACCCATCTTTGCTTGTGAAGACAGAACTTTTGGTAGATGCCTCTTTCATCAAATCATGATGTGCTGACCTGTCATCAATTCATCTGCTTGTTGTGGAATGTCTGACTTGAATAATCTATAAACTTTTCACTCTTATTTTTTTTTATTAAAGGTTAAATAAAAAGAGAATTTGCAGACTTTACTGTCCACATACTCAAGCTAGGTTTATTTTAGATAATACACTGTTCAAATTGAACCAAGGCAGAGAAAACAAAGTGCTGCACTTGGGCTCTTGATACACATACACATGCTCTGCATGCAGGTGCGTTGATTATAATGAATACATTGTATGACAATGGCAGTAGTGCCTATACTGGTTGACTTGCTTATTCACTTTAGTCACAGTTTAACAGTAACTGGGCAGCAAGTGTCTTTTTCTGTGGTTGGTACTTAATAAAGAGTAGGTGCCAATACTCTGCTTTCTTTCCGTTTTGAGCATCAGCAGCAGACAATTCTCACAACACTGATGCAAGGAAATGAGTGCATGTGCTGAATTGGGGGTTAGTGGTCACAATTAGATGAAGGTGGGTCATGATCATTGATGTCATGATAACAAAGTTCCTTATTTGCCTGCCTTTAGATTTCATCTTTAGTGGTAGACCCTGGTTGGATGTTGAAGGCTGTTGACTGGATGTTTACCCTTCTCCTTGTGTAGTGGACCATGTAAGCCAGGGTCAGTTTGTAACAACAAAGTTTGACGATCGCAGGGGTGCCGAAATGTAAACATTTATTGTTTTCCAGAAAGCCGCACATAATCGCCCCTTCGGCACCCCTGCGATCGTCAAACCCTTTCTGAGATCAAATAACCCTCTCTGGGTTCTTCACAGAAAAAATTAACTCAGGAAATACATGATAACACTATTTATGAAATTAATAAATAATCAAATAACCCTTTCTGGGTTCTTCACAGAATAAAAGTCAGGAAATATATAATAACACTATTTATGAAATCAATAAATAATCAAATAACCTTTTCTGGGTTCTTCACAGAATAAAAGTCAGGAAATATATAATAACACTATTTATGAAATCAATAATAACAAAATAACCCTCTCTGGGTTCTTCACAGAAAGAAAGTTTCTTTTGTGTCGTGCACAATATTAGGTAAAAGTTAAGCTTCAGTTGTCAGAGCAGAATCTCCTAAATGACTCATATGAGCAGTTTCTCAAAGTGTTTTTACCTTATAATCCAGTTTTGTAGGTTCCAGTAGAGTAGCCTAGTAGACACCACTGTTTGCTCTCTCTCAACAACTTCCCTCTGAAAACCACAAAGCAAGCAGGCTGAGAAACCCAAGTAATAATTTCAATACCAGTATGGTTGTGGAGATGGATTTTATCCCAGTAGATTTTATTATGATTTATTATGATTCATTCAAGTCAGAAAAGTGAGCTTATCAATGAACTGTATGTTCACCGGTGTGATCTGTGGACCTGCATCTAGCCGGTGAGAAGTTAAATGTCCGGTTCCATTCTAGTCACAGCCAGTCTCAAACACTGTTGCAGATGTTCATCTGTCAATTTTGAAAAGTGTGGACATCTTCATTGCTTGTTTTTTTATATTAAGGTACGTGTCATTTGGGAGGGCAGCATAGAAGTCAACGAGACTGTTGGGCTTGAATGCGTCTTTCAGAACATCACAGTTCTGTAACTCTGCCAGCTCAAACTGATAAAAAGCCTGGGCTTCATTGATGTCGGCAACAAAGGGGTTCTGGACAAGACGGATTTCTTTTGCATGAACATGTAGTTGATGGAATCGCACACCAAACTCCGCCTTCAGCATTTCCAGTGCTTCCACACACTTTTCAGCTGGGAAAGGGACCGCTGGATTCTCTGCAGAAAGGTTTTGGGTAGCAGGGAGATGGGTGAAGTTGTGCTTTTTCACTTGTTCCAAAAGCTAGTAGTGCTAGTTTCACCTCAAATGCTTTTATGTGGGAATACATGTCGCGAATGAGTTTCACCTGGCTTTGTAACTGCAAGTTAAGGCCGTTCAGCATTTTTGTCATGTCTGTTAAAAATGCGAGGTGCCATTTCCATTCTGGGTCGATCAGCTCTGGGACCGTTTTGCTTTTGAATGAAGAAATGCGTTAATTTTGGGTAGCAGCTTGTAAAAACGCCTCAAAACTCTGCCACGGCTTAACCATCGGACCTCTGTGTAGTACAGCACATCTCCATATGCAGATTCCAGTTCAGACAGGAATTGTTGGAACTGCCTGTGTTTAAGTCCATTTGCTCTGATGAAGTTTATGCCTGATACCACAACCTTCATGACAGAATCCCATTTCAGCACAGTGCTTGCTGGTGAATTAGGCAGTGGACTTGTAGCGGGGTGGTGAGACCCCATTCTTCCATCTCCTGGCTCATGCATCCTATTAGTCCCCGAGATGCGCCCACCATACAAGGAGCCCCGTCAGTTGTGATGCTAGCAAGCTTTGCCCAGTCCAGATCCAACTCTTCCATGGTTTGACATACTTTGTCAAAAATATCCTCCCCCGTTGTCGTGCCTTTCAGACTTTGGAGGGATGCCAGCTCCTCGCACATCTCAAACTCCAAGAATAAAAATAAGAAGCTGCGCTGTGTCCTGCATCCAGTGCTAATGAAAAAAAGTCAAATTCTTTCGTCTTCTACTGCAGCTGGGCATATACATTACCCCCTATTTCTCCCCCCCCCCTATTTCACGTTCATGGCGTGGCCAGACCAGAAAAATAATAATGCGGGGGAAAAAAATAATTTGTCTCTGGTATTGTTCAGGGGGCCGGGTCAAATGTGGAGGGTCGTAGTTTGGGGACCACTGATGTAAGACTTTAAACTAACACATCTGTACCCACACTCTCACTTGTAGTGTCTGTAATCTTTTGAACAGTACAGCAAGATGCTATAAAATCTTTTAATTATAGGTTCCACAGAACCTAAATGTGTCAATAATTTT
>JBBIGC010164897.1:4708-16199 GCA_037576955.1 Lepidarchus adonis
CTATGTACGGAGCAGCGAGCCAGTATTTTAGTCTACTATGTAGAGAGCTGGAAGCCAGTATTTTAGTCTACTATGTAGGGAGCAGTGAGCCAGTATTTAGTGCACTATGTAGGGAGCAGCGAGCCAGTATTTTAGTCTACTATGTAGAGAGTAGGAAGCCAGTATTTTCATGCACTATGTAGGGAGCAGCGGGCCAGTATTTTAATGCACTATGTAGGGAGCAGCGGGCCAGTATTTTAGTGCACTATGTAGGGAGCAGCGAGCCAGTATTTTCATGCACTATGTAGGGAGCAGCGGGCCAGTATTTTAATGCACTATGTAGGGAGCAGCGGGCCAGTATTTTAGTGCACTATGTAGGGAGCAGCGAGCCAGTATTTTAGTGCACTATGTAGGGAGCAGCGAGCCAGTATTTTAGTGCACTATACAGGGGGTCCTCGACTTACAATGGGGTTCCTCTGTCAGTCCACAAGAGGAACACACTCACCTAACTGAGGCCAACTGAGAGTTTTATTATATCTACTTTCACTTCTACATTCACACCATAAATAAAGGATTGGGGAGCAGCGTTGTAACCATGAATCATCGTAAGCCAAGGACCCCATGTATAGGGGGTATAGTGTTTTGGGTCTGTCAGATTCCAGGAATGGTGTTACGAAAATTTCTGTGCTTTGAGGCCGACAATATGATATAACCAATTTTTTTGCAGAATTTGGCAGTCTCTGTTTCTGAGACCAGCTCCCTAATAATGAGTAGATCCCCCTCGTGATCAGCCATTATAAGACCACCTGCCTAATACTAAGTAGCTCCCCTCATGCTGCTGAAACAACTCTGACTGTGACATTTGAAGGATTGTTCTCTGTCTTGGGAACACAGTGGCGTCTCTTCATTGATTCGTCCATGTTAAGGCTGAAACCTGTTCTGCTACACAATGGCAACGTTTATCCTTTGGTACCTGTTGGCAATGCAGCACACATGAAAGAAAAGCATGAGAATATGAAACTGTTACTGAAGTACGTCCAGTTTACCAGGTACAACTGGAATATCTATGGCGAGCTTAGTCATTGCTCTGTTATTAGGACTTCATCTCGGCTTTGCAGAGTACTGATGCTGCATCTGTGAATGGGACAGTCGAGCAAAAGAGTCACTATTCTCAAAAAGTTTGTTCCAGGACAGAAAAATGTGGCACATGAATCGCTTATTGAACCCGCAAAGATATTTTTGCCTTTTCTGTAAACAGTGAACAAGGAAGGTGAAGGTTTTTGTTATTTAAGACAGAAGTTCCCAAGAATAAGAGGCCATTTTGTTTGGCCCTGAAGTGCAGCTTGCCACTCCAGATTAATTTGGACTTCTTCCCCACAAATCTCTGTGCCGTCAGTGACGAATATGGTGAAAGGTCTCACCAGGACGTTGTTACGATGGAGAAATGATAACAGGGCAACTGGAATCTGTTAGTGCTTGCTGACTACTGTTGGACACTGTAACATGAATAAATGCGTTATTGTCAGTATGTGTATTTATAAATGTGAGTTCCTACATGATGCAGTAAAACCAAAACTATGTTTGTGCATACCCAATAAGTACCCGTCACAATCAGCGACAATTTTTACGACTTTTAATTTATCAATAATATTTTATTTTTAAACAGTTTAGTTTTATACTGTTTAACATTGTTTTCATTGTACAGTATTAAAGTGATAGGCCACCAGAATCCTTGGATTACAGTGATGATATCCCTGTCATGCCTGACATTGCCCTCACCTATGAACACATCACTGTACACATGCCCTCCGGTGCCCAGCTGCTTTGATGAGTCTTCTCTGCTGTAAATAAAGTTAGCCGTTGTTTTTTATTAGCGAGGTTACAGCAGAAACTGACTGGCAGTCTACCGGGGTTGTTCTCTCTAAAAGTGCAAACCTTTTCACTGAAATGACCGATAAACAGATTGCAGATTGAGCCAAACTCATCTGTGAACACCCTGGCTGGGCAGGATGCCAGGATGACACATGTTGAGCATCCTGCAGATGTAGAAGATTGGCTTTAGTGGACGATTGTGACCTGTAGTTACACTGATGGCCATAACGTTAAGACCACTGCCAAGTGATTTCTTGTTGTTTCATTACAGGGGCATCTGTGAGGGCGGTGTGATATACAATGGTGTGAAAAACTGTTTGCCCCCTTCCTGATTTCTTGCTTTTTTTCATGTTTGTCACTCTTCAGATCATCAAACAAATTTAAATATTAGTCAAAAATAACACAAGTAAACACAATGTGTTTTTTAAATTATTTTTTTTTATTTTTAAGGGACCTACCAAACCTACATGGCCCTGTGTGACAAAGTGAATGTTGTGGAGGAATTTTCACCCACTTATCTTTGTAGAATTGTTGTAGTTCCGCCACATTGGAGGGTTTTCAAGCATGAATCGCATTTTTACGGTTATGCCAAAGCATCTCCAATAGTATTCAGGTCAGGACTCTTGCTGCCTTCACGTGCTATCGAAAGATGATCCTTTCCATTTGTAAGTTGGAATTGATAAGTGCTTTTTATGTTGTAGTAAAGTGATACGTGGCGAACCAAGAGTTCATCCTGACATGTTACCTGGGTAAAACAGTTTTAGATTCCCTAATTCATCTGCTACAGCAGGAAGGGGATCCATAATGCATTAATAGGCTACAAACTAGCCGCTAACAGCAGCAGGAAAAGTTTATTATGATGCAGTACTTTCATGATTCTTTCGTTGCTCTCCACCGTGTTGAAAGGTCAAAGTTTATTTCATCTCGGCAGCTCATGTATCAAAATTATCTCCCATTTCTCCTGTGGAAATTACAAAGTGAAGGGGCATTCATGTGCAATTTTCGTGTCGAATACTGGTATTTACCATAATTCCCATAGCATGTGAAGGCAGCACAAGATTAGGCCACTCCAAAGTTTTCATTTTGTTTTTCTTCAGCAAATCAGAGGTAGACTTGCTGGTGTGTTTTGGATCATTGTCCTGCTGTAGAACCCAAGTTCGTTTCATCTTGAGGTCACGAACAAATGGCTGGACATGCTTCTTCAGGAGTTTTTGGTAGACAGTAGAATTCATGGTTCCATTTATTACAGAATTACAGTCTTTTAGGTCTCTGTCAGTCCACAGAGTATTTTCCCAAACTTCTTGGGCATCATCAAGATGTTTTCTGATGAGTCTTAATGTTATTTTGCTCTTTGTTCTTTTTTTCACCATTGTTCCATGTTTTTGTCTTTTGTGGATAATGGCTCTCACTGTGGTTCGCTGGAGTCCCAAAGCTTTATAAATGGCTTTACAACCTTTTCCAGACTGATAGATCTCAATTATTTTCTTTCTCATTTGTTCCTGAATTTCTTTGGATCTCTCATGATGTCTAGCTTTTGAGGATCTTTTGGTCAACTTCACTTTGTCAGGCAGGTCTTATTTAAGTGATTTTTTTGATTGGGATCAGGTTAAAGATATTAAAGATATCTGAGGTGTGATAAATTACTGTTAAATAAACAGTCATTTTTTGAAGTTGATGTGCTGTGAGCAGGAGTGTAAGGATCTGAAAACTTTATTGTTATGGCTAGTGCATCTCCATAACAGCAGGTCTTGTGTTCCAGGTCTGCTGTAGTTCATGGGCACCCAAGACTCACTGATGCATGTGTCTTTATAAAAGCATGGCAATTAGTTGAGAAGATTTCAGGGAATAGGGATCATGGTTAATGGAGCTTCTCCTCAAAGCAAGAAGGTCTTGGGTTCAGTCCTCAGGTCGGCAATAATAGGCTGGCTGTGTGGAGTGTGCAAGCTCTTCCCATGTTTGTGTGGGTTTAATCCGGGCTCTCTGGTTTCCTCTCACAGTCCAAAAGCTTGTGGTTAGGGATGACTAGCTACTCTAAATTGCTCATAGGTGTGAATGTGTGTGTGAATGGTTGTCTCTGTGTTGTCCTGTACTGGGTTGGCCTCCTGTCCAGGGTGAAACGTGCCTTGGGCTGATAGTCAGCCGGGATTGGCTCCAGTTTTCCCAGTACCCAAACTGGAGAAGAAGAAATAACAACGAGTAATTGAATTACTTCTATTATAATGTTCATTAGATGTTTTTTTATCATTGGGTTTATAAAAATGAATATGAAACAGCTTACGTTTGCAGAGAAAGTTTGCACTGTTGCTGATTGTCAGTAGTTTATTTGTCTAGACAGTCAGTCCGTCAGGTTTTGGGTGTTATTGTATTGTAATTTAGTTTCACTGTAGTGTATTAGTTGAATTCAGTGTGTTTGTGTGTGTGTTTGTGTGTGTTGGGTGGAATCGAATATCAGATTCTCATCATGAATACTGATAGTGGACCTATCCTGCCTCAGAGTGGACAGCAGTCATCACTCACTCACAACACACACACACACACACACACACACACACACACACACACACACACATGCTCTGTGCTTGGGCATGTGCTCAGGTTCTTTTCAGCTCTACTCCAGTCCATTACCACTGAGAGAATTTTTCAGGCTGAATTAATCTGAACAGAACCGGCCCGACACTTGAACGGAACAGGACTGTGGGTTCTCGCTTCATTTCCTGCTGAGCATTCATTCCTTCTGGCCCCCGAAGCTGTTATCCATGCCCGTTTCCTGCCCATCTCTATGTTTACCTGTCTTACCCATCAGCCCACAGTGCGCCTCTCAGCCTGCTATTGTCTACCCGAGCAGAGTGTGGAAATGCAGAGCTTGTCTCATTTCACTGCTCCCAGGATGTTCAACACTTCCTCCTTACTGGCATTCATATGCAGATCAGGGCCTCTCCTGCACACCACCGCCTCCCTCCCCCCTCCTCCTGCTTTCTGCAGTGTGTCCCCTCAGATGCGCATTCACTCAGAGCTCCAGACATGTACATCTCACACCTTCCAGCCTGTCTGTCTTTTTCTATTTACAGTGGTGTCTTTTTTTTTCTGTTTGTCACACTTAAGTGTTTCAGCTCATCAAACAAATAAGAAAACACAAGTAAACACAAATTGTGTTTTTTAAGTGAAGGATTTTATTATTAGGGCAGAAAAAAATCCAAACCTTCATGTGTGAAAAAGTGATTGCTCCCCCTGTTAAATCATTACTTATCAATGGTTCATCACACCTGAGTTCAATATCTCTAGCCACACCCAGGCCTGATTACTGCCACACCTGTTCTCAATCAAGAAATCATTTAAATAAGACCTGTCTGACAAAGTCTGACAAAAGTCTGACAAAAGATCCCCAAAAGCTAGACATCATGCCGAGATCCAAAGAAATTCAGGAACAAATGAGAAAGAAAGTACTGTATTTTTCGGACCATACGGCACACTTAAAATCCTTTAATAATAAAAAAAAGTAGACAGTTCACCTGATTATTTGGTGTGTCTTATGTATTATTTCTGGTTGTGTTTACTGACCTTGAACCAATTTTATATGGTACTCAGTGTTCAAAAAATCTGTCAAAATGTTTCAGAATGTCTTTGGTAAACTAGGAAGCCGCACCGCTTGATGGATTATTGGAGCATTATGGCTACCGTAGTCAGGGGCCTCGCGGAGTAACGTACTGTTATATTATGGTGTGTTTATTAGGATCCCAAAATGGCACCTGTTAGGAGACATGCTTGCGAAGTGGATTTCAAACTCAAGGCTATCAGACACGCAGTAGAACATGGGAATAGAGCAGCTGCGAGAGAATTCAGCATTAATGAAACAATGGTGCAGAAGTGGAGGAAGCAAGATGACCTGCACCAAGTAAAGAAGACCAAACAGAGTTTCAGAGGGAACAAAGCAAAATGGCTACAGTTAGAAGACAAACTTGAACAGTAGGTTATTGAACAGAGAACAGCAGGTAGAAGTGTCTCTACAGTATCTATTCGACTGAAGGCAACAGTGGGAGTACATGACATGAAGATCACTGACTTTTGAGGAGGTCCTTGGTGCTTCTGTTTTATGAAAAGATGTAATCTCTCCATCCGCACAAGAACTACCATCTCGCAGCAACTGCCAAAGGATTACAAAGAAAAGCTGTTCATTTTCTGCACTTACTGCAAGAAGTGGTGAACCTGTTCCGAAGACTCATTCAGGAGGTCACAAAACTTCTCTTCTCTTCTCTTTTAGTTTTTATTATTCCACCATAAGAAAGAGACTGGGAAAAAATGGCCTGCATGGCAGAGTGCCAATACAAAAACTAATGCTGTGCAAAAGGAACATTTAAGGCTAATTTCAATTTAGCCAGAAAACATCTTGATGATCCCCAAGACTTTTGGGAAAATACTCTGTGGACTGACGAGACAAAAGTTCCCATTGCATCTGGCGTAGAAGTAACACTGCATTTAAAAAAAAGATCATCATACCAACTGTAAAATATGGTGGTGGTAGTGTGATGGTCTGGGGCTGTTTTGCTGCTTCGGGACCTGGAAGACTTGCTGTGATAAATGGAACCCTGAATTCTGCTGTCTACCAAAAACTGGCAATTTCTTCGTGACCTCAAGCTGAAACGTTCTACAGCTGGACAATGATTCAAAACACACCAGCGAGTCTAAAAACAAAATGAAGACGTTGGAGTGGCCTAGTCAAAGTCCTGACCTGAATCCTATTGAGATGCTGTAGCATGACCTTATAAAGGTGGTTCCTGCTCAAAAACTATCCACTGTGGCTGAACTACAACAATTCTGCAAAGATGAATGAGCCAACATTTCTCCACAGCTGTAAAAGACTCATTGCAAATGCTTGATTGCAGTTGTTGCTGCTAAGGGTTATTAGGTTTAGGGGGCAATCACTTTGTCACACGGGGCCATGTAGGTTTGGATTTTTTTCTCACTTAATAATAAAATACTTCTCTTAAAAACACAGTTTTGACCTGTTCTGTTCTGTCAGAGCAGCGTTAACAGTTTGTACAACAGGAACTCCTCTTTGGAATCAGACCACACTCCTGACATACATCACCAACCAGTGCCCAGTTGTCATTCCTTGGATCACTTTTGGTAGGTACGTACTACTGCAGACCTGAAACACTCCACAAGACAATGCAGACATGCCCACATCCTATAATACCATCTTTCCGTGTGCTGCAGGCCCTCATTAGGCTGCATGGGGTTTTTAGGGAAGACATTGGGAAAATAATGGCATCAGGGAGAACTCTAGCTGATATCTGAGCGGTTAGTTCTTCTGGTTCTTCAGAAGAGCAGAATGTTTTGGTGTTGCCAGGTAACTGCACTAAAACATCTGCAGCTTGATCATTTCGCTGTGTTTGTAATCATACACAATTAAATGTAATATAAAATGTAAATGCTGATCCAGGTAGATTCATTTTGAATTATTTGCACTTCTCACAATGTTATAGCCCTAGGACTGTTCTCCAGCCTTCTGGGTAGATCTTCCTCAAAGCATTCGCTAAGGAAGGGCACATTAATGTTGGGGGGGAGGATGTTGAGTGCTATTTGTGTGTGTGTGTGTGTGTGTGTGGGGCAGTGATACCCTCGAGTGTACACTGAGTGTGCATGTCAGCCAAGGCCCCACTGAAGTGTTTATTGAAGCGTTTATAATTGTTTTGTGTGTGTGTGTGTGTGTGTGTGTGTGTGTGTGTGTGTGTGTGTGTGTGTGTGTGTCTGCGCGCACGCTGCTATGGGGGCTCCAGCTGATGGACTGGTGCTGATGCAGGTGTTTACAGCCAGCATGGCCGCTCTGGGCCACAGGAGCTCCATGTTTTTCCATGTTCGTCAGGAAATTGGCTACAGCAGCATGTTGCGGAGCACCAGGCTGAGCTGCGTAAGGTTCTGCGGGTGAGAATTGACTGAAGTAGTTCGGTTCCATGCAAGGACCCTGCTCAGCCTTTTTCCGCCCTGTAGAAGTCGTTTCAGAAATGCTCATTTAACGGGTCCTGGAGGTGTAGACACTTGGACACACTCACTGCACCTGGTGGTGAACAGGTGACCTGATTCACCTGTGCTGGACACTGACCCTGCAGGAGCAGATCTGGGAGGCAGTTGTAAAGTAAAATTTATTGCTTGTGTTCATGCTTAAAGACATTTATTTTTTGCACACATTTGATTATTTTCACTCACACATCTGGGGTGTGTGTGTGTGTGTTCATTTATGTGTGATAATGGCCTAATTCATTTAACAGGCGTGAGTGCTGCTGTCCTGTTTTCATTAGCATTTCATTAGCTCCTTCATTCACTTCTGTTGGATGTGGTCCAGCTGAAGCTTCATGTGTTCCAGCTCTTTCAGTTATGAGGCTTTGGTTTTCTGTGTGTATTTTGAATTTGTTTGTGATTAAGATGCAATTCATGATCATTAAATGTAATTCAGACATATAAAATTATTGAGTATGTACATAAAATACTTCAGCTCATAATTGATGATTAATTGGATGTTAGAGCCGGGATGCTAAAGCTAAGTTCCTCACTGTGGAAGTTCATGTTTCATTTCAGAGAGAGCATTGTTCACACAGTCATTCTGACAGACTGTAATACACTACAGGAAGTGTATGGGGCATTGTGGTTCCCTATAATGTTCATATGATCCACACAGTCATTCTGACAGACTGTAATACACTACAGGAAGTGTAGGGGGCGATATGGTTCTCTATAATGTTCTTATGATCCACACAGTCATTCTGACAGACTGTAATACACTACAGTAAGTATAGGGGGCGTTATGGCTTCTGTAAAAAAAAAAAAAAAAAAGCTATGATCTTCATGTGGCATTAAAACGTGAAATCTGTAGCTCTAAAGATGATGACAGCGATAAACAGATTGAAACCAAAGAAAGTTGATTAGTTAGAATAATTGAAATTTTTTTTGGTTTAGCTGATTAGAAATAATCGTTAGTTGTACACCGGCCCAGAGGTTGTTTTGTGTGTGTGTGTGTGTGTGTGTGTGTGTGTGTGTACAAAGATGAGACAAGCCAAGTCATGACTGTTTGTGATTATTACATCCTAGCTCATCATTTCTGCTCGGCTGCTTTATGCGTTTTCCCCGCAGCCGTGCCAGGTGGGGTCCGCACCTTGTTTTGGTAATTAACAGTTAATGGAGAGACAGCGAGTGAGAGAGTGACGAGTTGGGGGGCACTCCTAGACTAGGCCTCAGGATGTCACTTTTCTCTCTCTCTCTCTCTCTCTCTCTCTCTCTCTCTCTCTCTCTCTCTCTCGCTCTCTCTTTCTTTCTCTCTCTCTCTCATGCTTTCTCTCTCATGCACTCGCTCGCTCACCCAATGCGGTGGAAGCAGCCGCCTGTGAAATTGGGTTCTAAATTACACTGTGCAGGAGCTAAGCTATCAGTGCAGTGCTAAGTCTTTTTAAGAGCAGCCCAGAGCAAGGACACGTTCACCACGGGCCCGAGAGTGATGCCTAGAAACACTGGACCAAGAGGTTGTGCTTTTCCGATACCGATACTAAAATACATTCACTTTCGATTTTCACTAAAACCGCTTTTTTAGTGCCTGCCCAGCTTCCCTCAGGTTCTACTCTGCAAGTCTAAATACAAAACTGTTTAAATCAGTGCTGGAATGTAAATCTTTCTTTTTATCTGCATTGTAACTCTTGTACAATGCAGTTGAGTCTAGTATGGCAATGAAACCCAAATCTGTCTGAATGTATTCTCTTCTTCAGTGTCTTCAGTATCAGATTAGTACCTCTTTTAATTCTGCTTTACATATAGCATAACAGACTAGCCACCATTGTGTATTAGCACTGCTACACAGTCTGTGAAAGTTTTCAGTGTTTTGATTATGTAATTTCTAACTGCAGTTTTATCCTGTTCAAATTATATATAATTTAACCTATGAACCTCTGCATTTAGCACACACACCTACACCTGGGGGCAGCTAGGGGGTTAGGTGTCTTGCCCAAGGTCCCTTCATCTGTACATGTGGGAAGGGGAGGAGCTGTTTACTCACTCACCCCTCCCACATTTTCCTGTTGTGGCTGGGGTTCGAATCGGGAACCCTCCAGTCACAAGCTCCCTTCTTCAGCTATTAGTCCACAGCTGCCCCTTTTATAATAACAATTGTAATAATAATAATAACAATAACACTAATAACATTCAGTTATTTATAATATAGTAATTTATGGTTATATAAACAGTCAAAGCTGCAATTGTCTTCCCTACTATGCCCAAAGTCACAATATTATAAGCCTCATACAACATCTGAAACATGAATGTATGCTTATTATTGTTAATATTTTAACGTGTTATAATGACCTAGCTAGTTTCATTGCCCTCTTTGGACACTAAATTTGTTGTGTTTTCAAAGTAAGTAGTAGTGACACAGGGTGTCAAGTTTTACTGTTTTAACAATTACATTACAAAATATGCTCATGAATTTTGCACTGATTCATGACTAGGTGGTGCTACTGGATAAATTACGTCAACTCGAGGTCAACTCACCATACAGATTTTGGACATTTTGCCCAAAAAGTACCTCCCCCTATGCAGGGGGCGCTAGCAGGAAGTGACATGCTCACCTAGAGACACCAGACCCTCAGTGTAGGAGCTCCTCCACAAGTTTCTCAACTGCTCATATGCCCCAATGAGGTCTAGAGCGGAGCCGTAGAACCTTCTCTCAGTACAGTGGAGCTCTGAGTAGATGGTTCAGATAGGCCTCCAGCAGAATGGTGTTGACTGGTGCTTTAAAGGGTTAAAGCAACACTGACTGACATAGTGGGTACCATCCCCATCATCACCACCATCATCTAAGTTCACCCAGGGGACAGACCCTGTGGTCATAAATTTGCGCCCCCTCCCTCCATTGGTGGGGTGAGTGTGTGTCCTCGTGTGTGTGTCATTAGAAGGCTTATCTGTGCCGCCTGGCTGTCACTGTGTGCCGCTGAGGGGAGGGGTGGGTGGGTGAGGAGTTGGGGGGGATGACGGATGAGCTGTGGAGCTTTTTAGCCTACAGATAAAGGCAGCAGGAGAATGGGGAACTTCACTGGAAGATCACTCCCTGCACCTCTCAGAGATACCCAATCTTCATATGATGACATCTTTGCTTAAAACCCTTTTTCTGAGGAGTGTAAGCTCTAGTGGTTGTGTTATATACACAGATCAGTCGTAAAATTTAAGACCACATGCCTCATAGATGTAGATACTCCTACGACCTCTGAAGGTGAACACAGATGGTGTTAATGTTATGGCTGATCATGAGCGGGACCTGCTCAATATTAGGCAGGTGGTTTTAATGTTATGGCTGATCATGAGGGGGACATAATAATAAGCAGGTGGTCTTAATGTTATGGCTGACCATGAGTGCACATACCGTATCGTCTAATGGTAATTATTAATAAAAAACTATTTAGAAAAATTATTCTGACGACCAGGCGTTTAATAGAGATAGGCGTTTGTTGGAGACAGGCTATTATTCTCCTCACAGACTACAGATTACGTCGTCAGAACCATGCGCCTCTGGGATTTGTAGTCCCGCGGTCGCTACCGCCAGACATGATTTGTGAAGTGGATTCCATTCAGGAAGCAAAACGTGGAGTGGATTTTAGTCTTCTCA
>JBBIGC010164929.1:0-16194 GCA_037576955.1 Lepidarchus adonis
CTACTGCATGAGTCATAAAAGTCATGTGCTTTTTCCAGGAGGCTTTAAAAGCTGGTGTCTCTCTTCAGTGTCCTTTCTTCAGAGTTTAGACAAACTGCTTTTCACATCTGAACGGTTGATGGTGGGAGGACATGCATCTTTACATGCTAAAACATGCTAAAAGCTGAACCTTAATGTAATCTTAACCTTGAACACATCCATCACTCTTTCTGCACCTCACCACTCCCACACTGCCCTCATACATGACCTGCACCACTCTTCCATACTTCTGCCACTCCTGACTTCCTTCTACAGCTCCATAACTCTGCCGTCATATACAGAGACACAGTGCAACTCCATCCGACTTTCACTATACTTCTCCATCAACAACCTCAGAGAAAACATAGCATCTGTAGTGAAATCATACTGCTATTTGCTTAGCGTGGTTTCCACTCATTCCCTTAATTTCATACTGTGGGTTTTCAAGTTCTTTATCCCTCTCTACTTACTACAACTTTGCACACACCCCTAATTCTTGAAAATCAGTATCAATACACTTCTTCTCCACTTTTCTGGCATCCTCTTATTTTCCAAGATTGTACCAAATAATCTGGTTGGAAACTCCACTGCCATATCTCCTAAACACCTCCATGTTTTAAAAAGTATATCCTCCAGTCCAGCAGCTTTTCCATTCTTTATCCTCTTCACACCCGACCTTCACTATTCCGGGATCATCCAATGTTTTCTCTCTCATTCTGGTCTTTCATTTCTGTAGTTATGCTTATTAAACATCTCATCTCATCTTTTGCACATTTAATCTTACTTTTATTTCTGATAATATTGCTTATTTATTTTAGATTTTTTATAATTCTATTGTCTATGCTTTATTTATACTTGTTTTGTTAAAATTTTTCGATTTATCTTTGTAAAGCACATTGAATGACCGTGTGTATAATGTACTATATAGAAATAAACTTGCCTTGCCTGCCATTCATAAGCCCCTCAAATACTACTTCCACCTTCTCAACACAATCTACTTGCTTGTGAGTTTGTTTCTATCACTATCTGTTATCATCCTAACCTGCTGCACATTTTCCCATTTCTCTGACAGTTTCTGCAGTAGTTGCTATACAATTTATTTATTGAGGAAAATGATTTATATTACATATTAAATATCCATCAGTGGCAAAAGTATGTGATCAGCAGTTCATTGGAAACTAAAATTAAAGTCTGGTGTTTTTTATTAATGGAATTTATTAATTTATTTAATTATATTTAACAGGTATTTATCAAAGTCTGATTTAAAACACATCTGTGGAAGTGTGTCATGACACAAAAATGTCTAAGAAAAAGAATTGTTGATGCTCATCATGCTGGGAGTCGGTTTCAAACCCATCTCAAAGATTTTGGACACCAATTCACTCAAATTGTGTAGAAATAGAGCAAACGTGAGACCATTACTTCCTTAAAAAAAACACCAGCTAAGACAAAATGTCAGCTTGTAAAAAATCCCAAATAAAATAAATACTTTGAATGAAACAGGTATACATTTTTGTATATTCATTGTGGATTCAGCCATGAGTCACTATTCATGTATTTTGTTTTTATTCATCTATGGAAGATATGTAAACCAACATTGTTTACACCAAAGAATTAATGACAGATTTGTAACATTACCCATTCCCGTTTGGCACGACTGGATGTTTGGGATAAACTGGTCAGACGTGGGTCTGGAGCAGTGTTTAAATCCAGTTGTAGTTTGTTCCTTGCTGTGCACCATACTTGGCATCTGTTCAGGAGAGCTGCAGTGTATGCGCGTCCTTGTATGGGCCCCAGCCAGACAAGCAACAGGAGGCTTCACAGAAACCAGCGTCCGACATGAGACACTTACTGGTAAAATACCTTTTATTTATGAATAATACTGTTTTTTTGTAATTTTTTTAATTGTATACAGTTTGCAAGTGGGAAGAAAATGACTTTGAGAATGGAACCGAAGTCAAATAAGCAGAACAACAGCCTGACCTCTGTGTCACTTCGGTCAGGCAAAGATGATCAGTCTGTAGCACCTATTTTTATTAAATATGATCGTGTACTGAACTTAATGTTGGTGTAAAAACAAACTGTAGCAATAGAGAAACGTGCTGAATGACTGCTGGCCAGAAATAACCGGTCAGCTGATACGTAGGCACTTGTTTTATGAGGGGAGCAAAGTTGACCACAGAAAATATCTGTTCTCCTTAAATCAGAAATATAATACTTATCTGAAGAATGATGACATATTGTAAAGTTTAACTGCCTTAACTGTTTAAATATTTTTTTTACACTGAGGTTTTGGACAATACAAAACTTCCCTGTAGTTATTGCAGGTCACGGACTCCAGGTTTAGCATGCGTACATGTGGACATGCACATACACTAAGGAGGAAGTCATCTTTTATGCCCCTCCCACCATCTGTGATTCATGTTCTGATTGGTCTGTTCTCCATGTTGCGCAGTTCCAGCTGGAACGAATACCAAATCCTGCTCTTGTTTCACTTCCACATATGACCTTGGGAACCATGTATGCTAAAGTTTCGGTAAATGTATAACAGTCAAGCAGACGATTAAACTCTTAATTCATTTCCTGGAAGCGCTTTAGAGCAGAGCTCCGAAATTAGAAGATCCCACATCTTTGAAGCAACAACTCCATTAGTTTGTAGTTCACATTGAACACAGTATAACCTTAATAGTACTTCAGTAAAAATGTATATAATATTAAAAACTATAGCATAATGGTTCATGGCATTTTCATGCATTATTAAAGTGAGATTTTCAAGTTTGTGGAAACAGACACATATCTGCTGTTTTAGCTTGAAACCCCACTTGAAATAAATGAGAGCAAAACAGCTTTAGTTTATCTATATTTATTTTTGTATTGGGTAGAGAATATAAACTTTCATAACTATTTTTTATATATTGTCACACCTAAGCTGCTTGGTTGTTTCTTCAATAGTGAGTCAGTACATTGATTCATTCATGAATGAAAACAACTTGCATTTAGTGCACAATTTATATTTATTGGCATATAAAACATTCATAAAAAACATGTAGAAAATCAACAAAACATGAAACTTGACTCAAACATTAGCATAAAACTGTACTTTTATAATTAAACATGCCACATAAAAGCAGCAGGTCATAAATACTACTGAACTGCAGTGACCTTTCTTAATATATTCAGCTTCTATTAGAATATTTCCAATGATGTTGATGCTCTGCTCTTGAATTCTGAATTGCTGATGCTTTAAGTACAGAAGTGCAGAACCACAAATCAGTACAAATGCTGTCACCAATGAAACAGCATAGTATTAACCATATAGTCATAACAGTTCATTGCTTTCCTCAAAGATGTAATTGAGCACAAATGCCAGAATTCAAGCAGATTAAATGTAGATACATATTTTTAAACTTAGCTATGGGATTGTTGAGCAGAGGAACCAAGTCACTTGGCTTCACCGAGATTAGTTTCTGAAGGAAGTTTACAGACGGGTCTTTTCTCATTTGCTCAGTTCAAAAGAAATGCCTCACTAGAAATGCAATGATTGTGTAGGTGATGCAGGAATACATTTCTATAATGCTTTCACAGGGTGCAAACACTTTCTTCCTCATTAGGCGCTTTTAGACTGGAAGAACCATTTTTTATTGTTCAGAGAAAGAAATATTGGAGGAAGCTCCTTTTTCTGTGACTGCACACTGTAGCAACTGAATACAATTACAGTTCATAGCACTCAGTTTTTTTTAGGAAACTAGCTCCTACTTCAGGGCAGGTACTTTCTCAGCATAAGAGAAACCGAGTGACACAAATGTACAGTGATTGCCAATTAAGTGAACCACAATTGTCAAAATATAAATAATACACTTTTAAAAATCAGTGAAATATTAGCCCTTAGCCTTAATTAATGGTGACAAAATGGGACAACTGGACTAACAGTGAAGTACAGACTTTACTGAGCCTGAATGCAACACATACTGTACATGCTTTTGTCCTAATCTTCATAGCAATCCTCCATCTTCTGGCATGTGATTGCTATATACCAGCTTAAATCACTTCAGCTTTCCTACTCGTGGTGTAAATGCAAACAAAAAGTACAGCTTTATAGGTGTGTAGTTCATCTCAAAATATTCCTTGACCTGTTAAACTTGTCTGAAAGTGTTTAATGAAAATATAGCTGGGATGACAGAGAAGATCAAAGCAATTTAAGCAATTTCCTCAAGGATAATAAAGTTTTTTCTTATGCTGATTCTAATCATAGTAGAGGTGAGACAGGGGACTACAGACAAAGACAGAAAGAAAAACAGACTATCTGCCTAATGTTCTGTATGTCCCTTTAATGCAGTCAAAACAGACTGTGGTGCATGGAGTGTTTGGACACTTTTCCATCGCCATTTCCATCATTATCATTAACATTCTGTGCTCCTCTTTGGGGATCAGACCAGACAGGCTAGTCTTCACTTCCCACATGCATCAGTCAGCCTTGGGTACTCATAACTGTGTATTTTAGACACGTCACATTCAACATACGATGATTTGTGGTTACGTTGCTAGCTCCTTAAAATAAAACAATAATAATTGTGACTTTTGTGTGCCAAGTTGTTGTAGGATTTGCCATGTTTCATGACAAGCAATGCATTGTGGGCTATGTAGTGTCTATTGCGGGAAAATAGGTGGAAAGAGCTGCTCTCTGGGAGTAGCGACGAGAGTCAATTGGCAGCACATATACGGTAGTAGAATGCAGGTGAACATCTACTAAATGCTTTATGGTAATACGGCCAGAGAGACCGGTATTAGCTAGATGCACGAGTTACAACTTTTGTCACACTCGGCGAAACAGTACCACAAGGTAACTCAAAGACCCCTTGCACTTGTATTAAAACCTCTGTAATTTGTCATACAAAATACCTTAATTCTACTGTTTGAAATTGTGCAATTGCTGAATTAAGATGATATATTCCTCTGATCCTAAGGCTAATATTCCAAAGGCATGAAACAAGAATTAAATCTCTTGTTTGCACGTTTAAAATTGTTGGTTTTTTGTGGAATTTCTATTAGAGTCTCCAAAGGATGGCCACTCGGGCCTTTAACACAACAGCCAGGCAGATGAAGAACAAGGTTCCAGAGAATCAGAAGATTTTCCAGGTGTGTTGCACAAAAGAACAGTGCTAGTATGTGAAGCACTGCCCTTTTAAATTTGATTGCTAATACTATTTCTTTTTGAATAAGAGTGTTACAAGTCAATCCCCTATTGCTTCGCATTAAAAAAAGACAACACACACACAAACAGATACTCATTTTAGATTTGCTTAGTTAAAAACGGTGTTGTATGCATCAGTCTGAAGGAGTAGACAGAAAAATTACTATGGAAAAATTAACAAATATAGTCATGTTTTAAAACGGGTCTTCAATCGAAAATAAATAAATAAATATTATTTTTTTTGCAAAATAATTGATAGTTTAAATAACATTACAGTATGTGGAATCCTTAAATATGCTCTCATGAACAGGTAATAAATGGCTACAGTCATAAAAAACCTGCAACCACACCAGCCCTCTGCAGATAAGATTAAAATGTTTTTTAGAGAAAGTATCAATAACCTTGGCAAAATATAAAGGTTCTATAGAAAATTAAGTTTTCATGAATGCACCTCTAAATATATTTGGTACAAGAGAGTAAACACTACTGTATAATTGATTGTGTGTTAGGAGGACAATGGCCTGCCAGTCCACATCAAAGGGGGAACAACTGATGTGCTACTCTATCGCTTAACCATGACCCTCACTATTGTTGGTAAGGCACTACACACATTGGCCTGATGTGTATCACAATTCTAGAGCATCCTTTACTACCCTTACATTACAAATCATGATCTTTCTCTCTGGCTTTGCTTAAAGGTGCTGGATTTTCCGGTTACTGGCTTCTGGTGGCCGCTATGCCCAGGAGGAAGGCAGAATAAGAAGAGCAGATGAAATAGTGTTTGTTATATAAATTCAGTTGAATTCACCTTCATGCTGTAACGGTACAATTCCAATTAAATGTACAGGGTGTATAAATCATACTTTCCCCTGTGTCTTTCATACAGTAGAGTCAGGATCTTCACAGCACTTCTGTCCAACTGAATACATACTACATACAATGATTAAAAACTCCTACTACCATTTTAACAGATTATGGTTTGAAACACAGCCATCTTTGATTTTGCTGCCATCATGTTGCAGAGACAAACTGCAAATAATACATTAAAAATTGACAAATGAAAAATAAATTCAACACAATACCACTATACATGTATTATAAAATGTATTTTTAATTATTTTTCACATCATGAATACAAAAGCAAAGGCTGCATTTCCAAAAAACATGCTATTGAAGTTAAGTGGCTTTTTTGTTAAAAGTGTATCCCCCAAAACACAGTCTCTTTCAGTTAGTAGAATTTTTGAGGTAGGTTTTTACTCAAACATTGCAAGCTATGCAAAAAGTGCATACAAAAATTACTCTGTACAACTTTGTATAATTAGCAGTTGTAATTTCTTTTTGACTTGCCAGAGAGAAAAGGTGAAACTGACATGCGCATTTATCCATTTAAAGATCAGTTTAGCCTCAATAAAATACTTTATATACATTATAGCTTCCTGTTGTATATAACTACTAACTGAAACTAGTGTTGGAACTGGAGATTTTATAAAACATTTTAGTAATTATTTCACTGAAGTGGCTTTAACTCACTTAGCTTTAAGGCTTAATAACGACTTTTTTGACCAAGGAGTAAGATAGTGGAAAATACCCGTTACATCCTTATAAATGAAAAGCCAGTCTGGCCATTACTTGTCTCATTAATAGTTAATATCAGAAGAGTAAACAATATGACTATTTTTATATATAATATGTCATATCTGCAGTGATATTCCAGTTGATTTCTAATTTTTATTTATTTTAAAGATAATATTATATATTATATAATATAATATATAATATTATATATATTATTATATTAATATTATATAATATTGTCACAATTTTACATTCTGCACTGCACTTCACAGCAGCCCGCATGCTCACTACAGGTGGCATATGTCCAGTGTTTAGAGCGGAATTGACTGAATTTTTTAAATAATTTCTTCAACACTGTCAGAACAACTTAGTAGCTAAGAACAGCCAGTGCAGCCTTAAAAACGAAACCCAAGCATAGTCACAGTAAAAGTCATGTATCAAAGTTGCCTTAAACAAATGGTAAACAGGTTAAAACCCTGGTTCACTCAACAAAATTTATCACTACACATTTTCCAAGCTTTGACAAGTTTCAGGATTAACTTCATTCCAGGAAATATATGATGAAAAACAAAATTATTTTCATATATTTTCATAGTGTAATAAAAATTTAAGCATTAAGCTGTGATGGGGAGAGAAAAAGGAGCCTGTTCACGTTGCTTTGTAATGGTAAGACTTCATTCCTTAGTGCACGGTGTTCTATCGCAGAAAACGGATGCTCATCTTGTGGTCAATATTGACCTTTTCCAATGACTGCGAAGCAAAAGACGATAAACTCGGTCTAAGCCATATGACAATTTGGATTTTTTTTTTTTTAATCATTACCACAGCGAACTTGTTCTAGTACATTAAACAATAAATAAATACATTTAAGTGATATTCAAAAAATAAATTAATAAACTTGAAGGTACCAGTCAGTCTATTTCAAAAATTCAATAAACGTGTAAATAAAATTGAAGTGCACACAGCAAGAAAGCATTACCTTTCGAAACTCCTCAAAAGATATGGCATCATCTCTGTCCAGGTCTGCCTCTTGAATAGTTCGGTCTGCTATGCTCTCCAGCTGTTCCTCCGTTACCTGCTTCTCCAGCATGGCCCGTAGAACCTGCCAAACACTATCAGCTGTGACTTGCTTCAGTGGGACAGACGCATACCTATTCTAGAGTGCTACACTAGAGGATACAAGAGCCAAAATGAGCTGTAAGGTTATGGAAGTCTGCCCCATTTTGTATAACAAATTTGGAGAATCCTGCCAAACTTCCAAATGCAAGCCTTCAAAACAATTTGGAGATTCAGAAAGTGCTTGGAAGAAGGTTCTGTGGTCGGATGAGACCAGAATTGAGCTCTTTGGCCTTAACTCGCTATGTTTGTAGGAAGGCAAATGCTGAATGTGACCCCAGGAACATCCTCCCCACTCTGAATGGAAGTGATAACATCATGCTTTGGGGCTGTTTCTCTGCTAAAGGCACGGGACAACTTCACTACAACGACGGAAGGATGTACAGGGCCATGTACCATAAAATCTTGGGTGACAACCTCCTTCCCTCAGCCAGGACACTGAAAATGGGTTGTGGTTTGGTCTTCCAGCGCGACAATGATCCAAAGCATACAGCCAAGGCAACAAAGGAGTGGCTTATGAAGAGCATTAAGGTCATGGAGTGGCCTAGTCAGTGTCTGGACCTTAATCCCATAGAAAATCTGTGGAGGGAGCTGAAGCTTTGAGCTGCCAAGAGACATCCTGAAAACCATAATGATTTAGAGATGACCTGCAAAAAAGCGTGGACCAAAATTCCTCCTGCTATGTGCAGAAACCTGGTCATCTACTACAAGAAACGTCTGACCAGGTTTTGCCACCAAGTACCAAGTCTTGTTTTGCTAGGGGATCAAATTCTTATTTCACTCAATTAAAATTCAAATTAAGATATAGATTTTTAGAATTAGATTTTCTGAATTTTCTTTGTGATATTCTCTCTCTCACTGTTGAAATAATACTACCATTACATTTATAGACTGTTCATTTCTTTGTCAGTAGGCAAACGTACAAAATCAGCGAGGATTCAAATTATTAGATCCATCACTGTATTTATATTCACTAACCTGTAAAAGTTCATTTCTGGAAATCTTGCCATCCTTGTCCTGGTCATATAACTGAAAAGCAACTACAGAATGAGCAAGTTAGTGGAAAATATTTACATGTCATAAGCACAAGTTGCTGTACCTTACTGAAGATCTTAAAGCAGAGTTACATGCCTTTAAAATGACGACATGTTCCAGTTTATATTAGAAGTGTATACTAACATTTAAGTTTGTTGCTCCTGCTGTTAATGTGTTCCGAGTTGGGCTCTTTGGGTCGGTTCTTATCAATAGGACGAAAATGTGCCAAGATCCTCACAAATGATGAGAAGTCCAGTGTTTGCTCTCTGAAAAGAACAAAATTCCATTTACTCACAATATCCAGCATTTTACACAAATAAACAAACTGTCCTGGGAAACCATTTTTTATTCTATATTATCAAATATGTTGCCCTTAAGTTGTACGGGGTATGATTTTTTTTAAATATCATTTTTGCTAGAATTGTTACATGCATAATATGATAGTTATGCTCTTGCTACTGTTTAAAAATAGCATGTCAAAAGTCTGTCCCAGCCCATTTATTTATCTGTCAACAATATACTGTGTGTAAATGTACCTTTTATCACAAAGAAAATCTTGCATGAAAGACTGCAGTTTCAGAGCATCTGCATATTAATTCATGAATACTGTATATGCTCTTACCCTGAAGCGAAAAAGGCCCCAATTATTCGGTCACAAATAGGATTCATTGCCAGCTCCTTTATGGCACCAAAATCTTGGGGACTTAAAAAAAGATCAGGTTTATACTCTAGTTAGGCTGACAACAAATAAAGAACAAAACAAGGGAAACAATTCAGATGCAGCTTACCTAAGGTAACCTTTCTTGTCTCTATCCAGAGTTTCATAGCGTTCATACAAGCGAACAATGTGTGCAGAAGTGACTGCAAAAGAAAAAAGGCAAGCCTGACATTCCCATTTGACACTGTGCAAAAATGACATGACAAATGGCATTAGTAACCAGATATGCACCTCAAATTAAAAGGAAAATCGTTTTGAAACATTTAAATTGCCAGCTCATTCTGGCAAGACTAAATAAAATGAAAATTTGGCATATGTAAAAGAAATGAAACAAATGCTGTGGACCACCAATATCTGAACAGTCAAAACAAGGAGGCCTATCTGCACGGCATGCGCTGTGACGTCATATTCAGTAGCATTATTCTGTGGAAACGCATAAGTCAGTTTTACACACACACATAAAAATAAATAAAATACACAGACAAACGTTAAATTGCAAAACTAATTAGAGACGTAGAGCGAAAGATAAAGACTCTGGTACACATTTAATATTAGAAAAAGGTAAGTGAGTTCATATTTTTAGGAGAGGATAATTTAACAAATCAGTTTTCAGATCATATTTCGCTCTGAACTGTACCGGTGACAAAGGTAAATACAAGCGTACATTCTCACAAAACAAGACATTAAGCTTATTGTTACACAAACTAAGAATTTAAGCGAACTAGAGACATCAGTCTGTCTGAAAGCCTGCTCATGGAGTAACGGTAGTCAACGTTAGCTAGCAGGTTAGCAAGTTAACCTGGGTCGCTGTCCGCTCATGCCAGCAGCATTCTGGGGGAACTGGTCGTTTTCTTCACCACAAAACAGCACTCAACTGAATTTCAAAGTGACTGACTAAAATCCTTCTTCGGTTTAGAGCACTTTCTATCCGCGTCGTTTCTTTAAAAAATCACTTTTGTGTAAATCACCGTTCTACTCGCAGCAGCGGTCTCGCACTCCCACCCACCCAGTACACCCAGTGTCCCTCCGAGCATAAAGAGAAAAACACCAGCAATTCCCCGCAAACCGAGCTTCGTTAAATTAAAAACTAAAGTTTCGTGAAAACATTTGTTCGTGAAACGTTCGTGAAATTACACATAACCTTACCTTCAGATTTGTGTTAATTACACGTTATGTCGTATATACATCCTACTTTCATATTTTATACAGAAATACACGTTGAACAGTTTATCACAAGGCCTCCATCGACAAAAAAACAACAACCAGTCTACTACTTACAGCCCGTTTCTTGCATCAAGTCCTCCACGTTGGGAATTTTAGACAGGGTGGAGTTGGTAGAACCCATTTCACTGTTTTTCTCATGCACTATACTTCATACATTTTTAAACACGTCTAGATAACGTTAGTGAGCCCAAATTACATAAACATTGACACAACAAACACAAAATCTCGACCACATTTATGACATTTTCAAGCTTGTATTTGCTTCACGACGGACATGAAATCTGACCAATCGACATCCCCACGTCCAGCTTTTGCCGCCCGTATTGCGAGATGTCCTAACCGCTCTCTCGGAATTGGCTAGTTAGAGCTCATGTCCTAAGCTGCGATTGGTCAAAACTGCACTTTCTGGTTGTGATTGTGAACCACTGGCCAATCATTAAACAGGAGGCGGGATGTGCCCAAAGACGGGTGGGGAAAATAACAGGGTTTAATATTTCAGATTCAAGATGTTTATTATCACACCCCTAGTTATACACGAGCAACAAGCAGTGAAATGTATCATGATCCACTTCAGACTGTGCAAGTAAAAATGGAGGCAAAAATGTAAAGATAAGCTAAGTTAGTAAAGTAAAGAAAAGCTAAGTAAGTCACACAAGAAGTAGAAATGGGGGCAAATATAAATCCAATTTAACACAAATTCTACATATCGAGGCAGACATATTAGCACACGTGTTTCCCCAGTTCTAGTGACTCGTTAACTGCTAACCAAGTTCTTTTGAGTGGAATGAGTGTGAAAAGTGTAAGTACGATCGGAACTAAATACGAGTAATTATAACTAAATGTCACAACGCGGATTAAATATTACAAACTGACATGTAACGCAATTTTAGACGTTTAGCAGAGTTTTTTCCACGAGCAATTTGTCATTGAGCTCTAATATTGTTAGCAGTCATCTGAAGAAGAGCAGGAGAAAGCAAACAGTGAACGCTGCCATTACAGTAAGATACAATACATTTGGTGTTAGAGAAAGAGAAGTGCCTCACAACTCCTTTGTTCCACTTACACCCCCCATCTGATTATAGCAAATTTAAATGACAAAAACTCTCAAATGTAATAAAATATGTCTTTTAAATACATTTGATTAAAGTATTGCTCTTCTCTGTCTGTTATCTGTCCACAGAGTGACTCTTATTTTGGAACATGTCAGCACGTACCACTAGATGGCGCCATTGTTTCTTATTTGTGCTCTGCCTCAGGTAAGAGTTTTATAATTAGTGATTTCTAACTTCTGTCCTGTTTTCAGGGCCGTTTCTTCAGGGAGCCATGTCATATTATTTTATATGAAATTATTTAAAAAGATGTTATTTGTCCTGGAAAAATGCCTATATAGGTTTCTTGGTGGATCCTGCTTATAACAGGGGTGACCAAATCCAGTCCTGTAGGGCACAATTGGGTGATCCCCCTATTCACACAAATCTACTTCAGTTCCTCTCATCATTGCGGTGTGTTTGAGGAGTGAGACTATCAAACTGTGCTGGAGACCAGCCCTCCAGGAATGAATTTGTGCAGCTCTAGCTCATAATATATTGAAGATCAAAGGTTGCTTTATTGCCATAAGCAGCTGGATACTTGTACATAGAGATGAGATAACAACATAAAGCACACAGAGCAAAGTGCAGAACACAGTACAGGTAGGCAAGTAGACAAGTGTAAAATTAGGCAGTACACAGGAAATGAGATACACACAAAAAAATCCTGAGAGATTAATAGTACACTTTAAGTAGGTATCATAAAGTTGAAGAAATGTAATAGAAAGCATACAGTCATGTGAAAAAATAAGTACATTTCAAGCAATCATTTTATTGTTTTTGGTGCAATGCCTACAGATAAAGGTGATAAACTCCTAGAAATGCCAAGATTTAAACAACCCCCTAAGGCCTTCAGAATAAAACATTAAGAATTCCTATGAGTCTGCCAATGTATATAAGAACATATAAATTCAGATTTGGCCTTTTGGAATAATGAATATAGATATGTTACATACAGCTTTTCATTAGAAGAACTTCATACTGTGAAGTATGATGGTGAAAATGTTGTCATTCAGCTGCTTCAGAGACTGGGCAGCTTGCAGAAAAATGGTTAAGTTGTGCATTCTACATCCCAAATGATTTAAGGTAATGCAAGTGGACATGACAATGACCCAAAGCATACTAGCAAATCCACAAGGGAATAGCCCAAAGGAGAATTTTTTAAATGCCGATGAAATGTGTGGGATTTTAAAAGGGCAGTACAGGGGGTCCTCGACTTACAACATTCTGAACTTATGAAAATTCGTGGTTCAGATGATGCCCCAAACCCATATTATTATTATTTATGGGGTGAAAAGTGAAAGTAAAAGTATCTTTAATAAAACGTTTAGAAAAGTGCAATACAGAGCATTAGGTGGATGAATGTCTCCCTCTGGTGGACTGACAGAGGAATATCCCCAGGGCAAAACAAAAGTAGACGTTTATATAAGGGGTTTCGACATACGTCAACGGAACGCGAGTCAAGTACTCCTTCTACTTCTTAGAAAACCCTCAAGCATCTTGTAGTGAACTGAAAGATTTTTTCTGCTAAATGTGGCAATACTAGCACCTGAGGCCAAAAGTGTACTTACTTATACTTTAAATATAAAGTATACTCTCTCTCTCTCTCTCTCTCTCTCTCTCTCTCTCTCTCTCTCTCTCTCTCTCTCTCTCTCTGTGTAATTGTTTTTAGCATTTTTATTGTTAGTAGCTCATTTTGACTTGGTCAATTTAAAAGTAGCTCGCAAGCCAAAAAAGTTTGAGCACCCCTGTACTACACAGATAAATATCTTTAATCTGTTGATATTTTTGTAAACCATTTTGTTGACCATTATTCTACCTCCACAAAACTCCTCTGTTGACACTATACATTTCTTTAGGTAATGTTCATCTGCAATTCAACAAACATGGATTCCTCCATCAGACAGAGGTCTGACCCATTACTCTGGGAGAATATGTTTCTGTTTTTTGAGTCCGATTCAAAACGATGCTTTACACCAGCTGACACTTTGCATTGGCTTAATGGATTAATGAGCTTGTAGGCTGTTACTTGGCCATGGAAAGCCATTTCCTGAAGCTTTCAGCATACAGTTAGTCTTCTAATGTCTCCAGAAGCAGTTTGAAACTGCTGTGAGTAATGCAACAGAGGACAGATCAGCAGCCCTGCTCTGATTTTGTGGGGTTAACTGCTTCTTGGCTGACATGTCGGTGGTCCTAGATTCATCCTCTTCACAAGAATACAAATTATAGTTGACTGGGGCAGATATAGCAAAGTAGAAAATTCACAAACTGTTGGTTTGGTTGGAACATTTTAAATCAACAGTTAATTCTTTAGGCCTTACAGTGTGAACCGACTTTATTTTAGCCTTTTTCTGCTTGTTTTTGCACAATTTCTATTTATTTTCTCAGGTTAACATACGCAGAAAAAAATAGTTAATTGTTTTTATAAAATTTAGCAGATTAACTGTAATGTGAACTGTCCTTACCTACTTAATATCTTTGGAAAGAAAAAAGGTATTGTTGCACAATGTAAGCCTGACAAATCTGACAAATCTGATTGAACATATTATCTGGTTTGACTTTTGTTAATATATTTTAAACACAAACCCAATATCAGGAAAAGTTGGGACATTAAAAACAAAAATTTGCAAGATTGTAAATTCTCTTTTACCTTTATTTAACTAAGAAATGCACAAGGAAATCTTCTCGTTCTTTCAGCTGTTAGGGGTCACTACAGCTGATTCTCTGTCTCCATTTCTTCCTGTCTTCAGCATCTTTCTCTCTCACACCAGCCGCCTGCATGTCCTCTCAGCACATCCATAAACATTTTCTTTGGCCGTTATCTTCTCTTGCTTCATTCCCAGTGTACTCAGCCTCTCTCCTTTGCACATGTTCTCACTTCTCTGACTTTGTCTCCTGTCCAAATCTCAGCATCTTTAACTCTGCCGCCTTCAGCTCTGCTGTCTGTCTTTCTCTCAGTGTCACCGTCTTCAACCCGTATAACATAGCTGGTCTCACTACCCTCCTGTAAACCTTCCCTTTTACTCTTGCTGGTACCTGTCTGTCTCAGACCACTCCCACTGCAGCCTGCCTGCACTCTCTTCTGTACTTCTCTTCCACAATCCCTGTCACTCTTAATCAATTGATCAAAAGTTTATTTATAGAGTACTATAGAAACAACCATGGTTGCTTTACATTCAGCAAAACAGGAAAACACACTTGCACATAGTTTACATTTGTTTATATTTGTTTATTTGCACTATATAGGTTTGGTAGGGTTTTGTTAAGTTTTTATATTTCTTATATTCTTTATTTCTCTATTGTGCACTATTGTTGTTTGCTTTTATTATTGTTGTTTTTAATTTGTGTTATGTATCTGGGCGTCACGGGTGGTCGCAAAAAACATTTCACTACACATCATACTGTGTATGTGACAAATAAAATTTGAATTTGAATTTGAAACACATGAAAAATTATTTAAAATTAAAAATAGTATAAACAGGATACTCAAGTAAAACAGGGATCACAGCAAAAGACTCTCATCTATGATTAAAAGCTAAAGAAAATAAATGTGTCTTATGCTGAGATTTAAAAACAGACAAGCTAGGAGCTTGGCGTGGAGCAGCAGGTTGTTCCACATTCTAGGGGCTATGACTGAAAATGCTCTATCCTCCCTGTTCTTTAGTCGAGACCTCAGGAGCTAAAGGAGATACTGGTCAGAAGACAGCAAAGAATCTGGCTCCCTTTTTTTTGCCGCATTTGTCTGTCATATAAAGTAGTAGAATGTAGTTGAATGATTTACAGTAATACTGGACTCCCATGATAAACCCTGGTGTTCACTATGCACTTTTTTGTGGCGTTTGTCCGTCATGTACGGCAGTAGAATGTAGTTAAACGGCTTTACGCTAATAAATGGGGTCCTTGAGTTAACCAGGGTTCAGTTCCACTGAATGTGATGTAACTTGAATTTTGATGTAAGTAAGAATTCATGCATGTAATGATGCTGCAGAGGATTTATTGAAATGCACTGTGCTTTATTAACAGCTGGCAACATGCAGGAACAGTCTCATATGGTAGTAAAGCATCTAGGAAACATTGCTCCAGATAAAAATGCTCTTTTAAATGCCTTCAACATACACCACAATTAAACACATTGGAGAGGTGACTTGGGGCAAAACAACACTGACGGTGCCTTAGCACAGTGCAATATATACCCCCATTTTACATGAACTCTTATTTAACACTAACGG
>JBBIGC010164955.1:0-16189 GCA_037576955.1 Lepidarchus adonis
CTTCTATCCTCCACTCGTCACCTGTATTAATGGCACCTGTTTGAACTTGTTATCAGTATAAAAGACACCTGTTCACAACCTCAAACAGTCACACTCCAAACTCCACTATGGCCAAGACCAAAGCGCTGTCAAAGGACACCAGAAACAAAACTGTAGACCTGCACCATGCTGGGAAGACTGAAAGTCAGGACACTGTTCCAAGTACAACAGTCAAGTACATGTTCTCTGCAAAAGCAACGACTCAGTACCCAAATAATATATCTGCATGAAACTACTCCTATAACCTGGAGGTCAACACAGTTCTGTATAGCAAAGCCTCAGTTGCATTTAGGTGTTGGCCATACATAATGTTGATTATCTTGACAGCCCATTTTTCATAAATGGGGAGAAATCTTGCAGCTAAATTCTACATATTCAAGTAAAGAAAATTGAAGCTGAAGAACAATGTCAAAGTGCAGATTATAAATAGAGTATAATTTTTTAAAAAAAGGAATTCATTGTCTTGGCTGAACAACTACTCTCTGTTGTTACAGGCATTTAATTTTTTTTTTTTTACAATTATTTTACAATGTATTACATCTGTAATGAAATTCTGTGTTCAATTTAGGTTTTTGTCCAGTGTGTCCTGGATTTTAGAACTATTAAACAAGCCAAGTCTGTCTATAATGTAATGCTGTGTGACACGTGTGATGTTATGAGTGAGTCAGGAGATGACTGTGAAGTTTCAGAATTGCTAAATAATTCTTACTTGATATAAGTGTTAGCATTGCCCTCTGGGAAGATGTAAGGGTGTTTCTTGCGGAAGACATGACCAACTCTGCTACAGGGGATGATCTCCAGACTTCCCCCACACATCCACACTCTGAACGAGATCTCTGCAAAGGAGGTACAAAGACCTGTAATGCGGCATTACAGTTATGCCAATAAGCATTCTAAAAAGCATACTTTTTAGTATGTAACTACATTACATATAAACTGGTGCTTTGTAAATGCTTTAGAATTGTATTTATTTCTGAATAAATATGACATATTTATTAATATAACACATAACAGATTTTCTAAAAAAAAAAATGCTGCTAAAAACAAAGAGAACCCAAATGCACAAATGTTACAATGAAATGATAAATGTATTTATAGTTTTTGAGGAAAAAATTTAAATATTACATGTCTGTGAGTTAACTTTTGCTTTAGATATCTAATGTGCAACAATAACTGAAGATGGGATGTTATTGGATTTTGGTGCATTGCTCACATTTGGTTTTTCCATTTATATTGGGCTTTGAGTTTGACTTTGACTTAGTGTTCTTATGCTGGATCATTTGTATGCTGGAGTGTAGTGCTTTCCATTCTCCAAATATGCTTCTTCCTCAAACCAAAAAGTTTTCAACTCTCATTTGTCCACAAAACATCTTTCCAACAACCTTTTGGATTTTCCATGGGGCCAGAATGCGGCCAATGTGGCCAAAAACATTTTGCAAATCTGCCATGCATACCATTGTTTTTTAGTGTTTTTCTTATGTTTTTATTAACATTTGTATAAGCCCATTAGAGAGAGAATTTTGGGTGCATAAAAGTAATGCCTAAACCTGGTCACCCACTCTTGTTTGATTGTCATTGACTCATTAAAATAATAATAATATTAATTTCTACATAAGCAAGGACACAGATAAAATTCTATTCCTCCAGTGGCCTTGCGTCCTAAAGAGCTAACAGGAACAACATCCCTGATCATCCTGCTCACAGAAGTTGGTGAAGAAAGCCTCTTATGTCAACAAAATGATCAAAATACAACTGAGGATTAAAGGTCACTGTATGAATAGCTGTGCAATGGCAATCACAGAGACATGGCTGAACATAAGCATTCCCAAAGTGGCACGGAAGAATTTGGTAAAGGTGGGTGGGGGGAGGTGTATTTATGTCAACAATAACTAGTGTACGTCTAAGAAAAGACACTGCTCGCAAGACACTGAACATCTGGCAATGAAATACAGATCATTTTACATGCCGAGACATTTTTTAATTACATTCATTTACATCCCACCTTAGCAAGATGCTATTAACACTCAGCTGAATGCACACCCAGATGCCGCTGTGATTAAAACAGGGGACTTCATTTAAAACAGACCTAAACTGAAACGACCAAACTGCACAAAAATATGCACGTCCCTAAACGAGAAAATACATATACCTCTTTCTATGCAAACGTTGTGAGCTACAGAAACAAACTTGGAGGTAGAATGTGCATATAGTGCGTATGCAAACTCTGACCCATGTGTGTAAACATTCTAAAGCGAAAAATTCAACAGTGTGAGCAATTCCTTGTGCTAGTGAGTCATACACCGTACTTTTAATTTCACTTATTCAGTCACATATTCATTACAGTGAATAAATATATCAGTATAATATATAATCCGACTCAAATCTGAACTCCACTGTTAATCTATGACCTGGAGCGATGTGCTGAACTGGGTCTAATGTTAGAGAGACCAGCCTGACAGATCTGTGCAATCCCGGTACAAATACAGGTACTGACGACCCTGGGGCTCCTCACAACTGGTTGTTACCACCAGGGATTAGCCGACAGGTATATGTTATAATTAACAATAAACTTGTTCATTTGTTCTAAACCTTATTTAGGAAATACAAGAAGAATCTAATTGTGTTTAATTGTACATTAAAAGGCAATATGCAGCAACGTCCACTTTCCAAAATGTAATCTGTGTAGTTACCCCCACTCACATTGCAGTAAGGCCCCATATGAAAACAAGTTTATTTATGTTATTTGTGATGCTGACATGGTTCTGATGATCTGGTTGAACAGCGCGACTGCTTCTTGGTAAGTTCATAAAAACACTATGTCACTTCTAACAGTTCATTGTTCATGTATTGAATTGTTTCTCTTGTAAAATGCAGATGTCAGCAGCATTTTCATGCGCCCCCAAAATCACTTTAAAGTTCCTCACAAAAGTGCATGCACAATCTTAAATATTTACCACGTTTGGTTAAACGACGGCGTAAGGGGGCGTAGCATGTGATTTATAAATCATATTTTTCTTGCAGTTGTGTGAACGCACATTTTTATAAATCTGACTTTTTCTGGCCACAAATTTAAAGCTTTTGAAGTTTTTTATATGAATATTTTACTTGTAACCACAAATGTAAATCTACACAGTCAGTTCCACTAGTTACCATTTACAGACCCCTAGGGGCTTACTCAGAATTTCTAAATGAATTTGCAGATTTGATCTCAAATTTAATTGTTTCATTAGATAAAGCTATAATTGTAGGAGACTTCAATATTTACTTTGACAGCCTCGACAATCCTCTCAGAGTAGCATTCATATCAATCCTAGTTTCAGTAGGGGTTAATCTCATAGAACCCACTCACAATGGTGGTCACACTCTTAATTTAATACTAAGTTTCAGATTAAATATAGAAAATGTTCCACAGTGTGAGGCGATCTCAGAACATGATCTTTTTATTCATTAAATCTGCATCTTAGAAATAACACATGTACCTCACCACAATATCAAATCAAGCGCACACTTACGTCATCTACTGTGCTGAATTTTATCCCAGAGCTTTCTATCTTGATTGGATCACTGTCAGACCCCTCAAAACTTGATCAAGTATCTGAATGCTTGTAATCAATACTCTCCTGTACTTTATATAATGTACAGTAGCTCCCCTGAAAAGAGAATTAATCAGAGAGGAAAAACAACCCCCCTGGTATAAAAATAACACACACACACACACCAAAAAACTGAATGGAAACTAGAGTCTAAATGGCACCAAACTAATTTGGTAGTATTTATTCTAGCATGAAAGCAGGGTCTTTTAAGCTACAAAAAAGCTATTAATGCTACTAAGACAACTTACCTCTTTACCCTTATAAAAAATTACAAAAATAACCCCAGGGTTTTGTTTAACAACATACCAAATTTAACCAGAAATAAGGTTGCTATGAGAACAAGCATACCACCAATATATAATAGCAATAAATTATTAACTTATTTAATGATAAAATGAAAAATATTAGACACACAACTCAGTCAGCAAATCCAGGTAGTTTAATAAAATTCTATTATAGATCAACAATTAAGATTGTTTTACTCACCTTCAGATCTCATTTCACTAATTTCTTCATCAAATTCATCAACATGCATATTAGATCCTCTACCAACTCACTTTTTAAAACAAATACTACCAACAGTAATTGAAATTCTTATTAATAATAGAATAATAAATTCCTCCCTTAGCACAAGCTATGTACCTCAATCCTTCAAGCTAGCAGTTGTCAAACCCCTGTTTAAAAAGCCTAATCTTGACCCCTGCCAGCTCTCAAACTATCAGCCAATATCAAACCTCCCTTTTATTTATATGTTCTATTGTTGTTATGCTATTTCATACATTAGAACAACATCCACAAAATGTTCCAATCAGGGTTAGGCCTCATCATAGTACAGAGACTGCACTGATGAGGGTAGTAAATGACCTTTCTGAAAAGACAGAAGTAATCATAAGACCAATTACAGCTCAGAGCAAGCTGTACAGTTACACAGTAAATCTGGAGGGCCATTTTGTTTCATCTGGTACAGCAGTGAAAAACCTTGATGTGATTACAACAGACTGGTTTATCTTCAAGGAGGCTACTATGACTGGTGACACAATCAACCTGGAGGACCACAGACTCTGTGACTGGCAGAGTGCATAGAGGACGTAACTGTCTCCAAGGACATCACCACAGAAGCTAACCAGAAGCCCTGGAAGAAGTGTGCAGGCTGCTTAAGACCAGAGATGCAGCCTTCAGATCTGGAGACAGAGCTGCCCTTGCGGTGTCCAGGGCCAGCCTGTCTCGTGTGAGGAGAGCCAAGCAGGAATACACACAGACAATAAATGAACATTTCAGCAACACCAGGGACACATGTTGCATGTGGCAGGACATACAAGCCCTACACACACAGCAGCAATGGTGATGCCTCCCTACCGGGCGAGCTGAATGCTTTCTTTGCACGGTTTGATGCACAGAATAAAGAACCTGCATGGAAAGTATCACCTCCCTCCACAGATCAGCCAATCCATGTATCCACAGATGATGTGAGGTTGACTCTATCCAGAGTGTCTATATTAAACACATCTCTGAGCCAGTCATGCGTCCCAGCGTGACCCAAGTTCACCACCATCACACCAGTGCCAAGGAGTCATCGGTGACAGGCCTGAATGACTATCGATCCATCACACGTACTCCACTTATTCTGAAATGCTTTGAAATGTCACACATTATGGCACACATAAAACACATCTCCCTGTCTCCTTAGACCCTCTTCCATTTGCATACAGGACCAACAGGTCTACAGAAGATGCCATATCCTCTGCCCTCCACCTTTCCCTGATCTAAAAAATAAAAGAAAAAGAGAAAAAGAGTTAAAAGTAGTTCAATTCTTGTACTTGGGATTCTCTCTCATTCTTCCTGCAAAAGGTTCTAGATCTGTAATATTCTTTGGTCGTCTTGCAAGCACAGCTCTTTTAAGATCTACCCACAAATTTTCAATGATGTTTAAATCAGGGGACGGCGATGGCCATTCCCAAACCTTCAGCTGACATCTCTTGACATCGTCCATGGTGAATTTCGAGGTACATTTAGGATCATTGTTCTGTTATAGAAGCCATCCTTTTTTTCCTTTTCTTTTTTTTTTTACAGTTTGATATTTGCTTCCAGAATTTGTTGGTGTCCATCCTCATGCTTAATGATTGGCAAGGTGTTCTTTGCATGTGACGCTGATCTTTTTTTTCCTCCAAAAATGCCTTTGCTGATTGTGGCCAAAGAACCTATTTTATCTTCAACAGTCCACAGCATTTGCATGAGACTTATGTAGATGTTCTGTTGCATACTTCTGATGCTGGATTTTATGATGGGGACGCAGGTAAGGTTTTCTTCTGCTGAGCCAGAGCTGTGGCTGATGACAGTAGAGAAGTAGGGGCTCACTCTAACCCTCTGTGTTCACTTAGAAAGTCTTTAATCCAAAGTCAGGTTTAGAGTGGGATTCCTATGTCTTATAGTATGGTCATCAGTCTATGGGGAAGAATGGTGTTAAATGGAGAGCTAAAGTCAATGAAAAGTAGGACACTGCTCCCTTGCTGCTCCAGGTGAGACAGAACAGCATGGAAGGCAGTGGTCACAGCGTCACAGTGTTGAGCAGAGGGGTAAATAAAAGAAAAATGTCTTTGTTTCAAACATTATGGAGGGAACATATGGAGGGTATGTGTAAACATATTGTGACGCCCATCCCGGGGGCATCCTAGGGGGAAGAAGCGCTTACAGGACCCTGGACAGCGATCCGGCAGCCAGGCTGAAGGGAGAGAGGCCGCTAGGTAGGCCCACCCTGATGGTGCATGGGTGGTGGCAAATTTACTCATCAGCACGACGTGGCAGCACAAAAAAGACTCTGATGAGCAGATGGAGAAAGAAGCCTCAAGGGGAGAAGCCTCGAGAGAAGCCAGGACAAAGCCTGGAAGAGAAACTTGGAGAGAGAGGCCTGTGAGAGGGGCTGGTAGGAGAAAAGGAACGAGGGTGCCGGTACCCTCGCGCCTTGGCAGAGGCGGCTGGGGAGCCCGCGCCAAGAACATGGGCAAGCCAGGCTGGCAGCCTGATTGAGGATTGAGCATGGGCCTGAGAGCCTGAGCCCCCCAAGGGAGACAATCTCAGACTTAAGAAAGGTCAACACAAGAGAGAGGTCGGAGCGATGGAGCAATGGAGAAGGCACCAACCACATGCTATTTGATGGCCTGCAACATCCGAGCTCTGCTGGAGGAACCAGGTGATTGTGAGCTGAGAACTTGCCCCCTGGAGGTCATGGTGAGCAGGCTGGCACCGTGGGGTGGAACGCGAGGCTAAACATTGACATTGTGCGCAGCCCGGTGCCTAGTCGCTTCCATACTTGCCAGCAGACCGGGTCCATGTCACTAGCTGTCTTAACTTTGCGTTTTCCCCAGCACTCTCCTGCATGGCCTGGAGGTTGGTCCTCAGAATCCCCAGAAAGCCTGGAAGGACGACGAGGCCCCGCCATGTAGCTGACGTGGCATCTCGACCATGGGAAAGTGCGCTGTGAGAGTTCAACATTTGAGTTTTCCTCGGCGATGTGTGTCACAGTTCTTGGGGAAAAAACAAGAAAACTGTTTCCTTTGCCACTTGTGCGGGTGCTGGTGACAATATATATGTATTATATATGTTTTAGTACATTTTATATTATAGAATAATATTCTATTTATATTGTATTTAAGTGATTCACATGGTCCCCTTCACCATATGATTACTATATGTCAGTATTTTACCTCATCTACTTCACTATATGCTTTTATTTATTATATTGTACGTTGTATTTATATATTTCTCTGACTTATTCTGATACAATGACATTTTTGTATCTTTTGCCACTGAGAACCGGTAGGTAAAACATGCTAACACAGCCCAGCCTCAAGAGCATGTGTATGTGTGCTTTAAATATTATTCTAATATTCTGGGAAAGCCAAGATACAGAGAGTAGTACATGAACTCATGCATATATTGTCCATTGAAACACACTGTATATTCTGCTGATAAGCTGAGAAAATGTGGCTTTGTAACGTAAGTAACTTGCTCACATGCATGATTTACACCAGGCCTCCAGGATAGGGCTCACTCTCACAGCAAAGTGGATTAGATCATACGGTTGAAATCTCCTGTCTAAATATGCCTCTGTGCAATTATGTGCACAGTGGTTTGTTTCAACTGGAATAAATGGAACTTCTAACTGGCTGCTCTAATTTAGTTTTAATTCTGGTTATACCTCATGTAGTGGGAACTACCCAGTCCATTACAAAATACAAAACAGTCACTATTGCAGTTTAGTTTGGTTAGTTTTAACATTTAGAAATATCAGAGGGAGTGAAAGTCAAGGAGACACCACTGTCTAATTGGACTTTATGTTTTCTGTCCTGGCACTGGGAGCACAAAACTAAGGCCTGTTTAGGGATTCTCATTTTCCAAATGAGTATGTCATTACACGTGCTCTCACTATAACTATTTATAAACTCAACTTTTTAAAACCAGAATCAGAACAGAAACAGAACAAACAAACTAATTTTTGCAAACAATAATTCTTAAAAGCAAGAGAGGGTGAAAGCAACAGGAGTGATGCAACACAACATTAGCATATAAAAATATAAATTGTATTTAGCAACATCAATGCTAATGGCATAAACACAATTAACAGACTTAAAATTACAATTTAAAACTTATTTTCAGCAGATATTGTACATGCCGGGTGAAATTTCAAAGCAACCCTCATCCAGTGTTAAAATATTATTAAAAAGAAAAAGTTTCTTTATCTATCTATCTATACTTCTGAGTGGCTCTGCCTCCAAGTTCACTCTTTTATACCCAGTCATGTTACTAAATTGTTGCCTTTTAGCTTAACTAATGCTAATTGCAAAATGTCTTTCAGGCTGTAGCTTTTCAGTACCACTTACATTTCCAATACCTTTCATCCATCCCCATCAGGCATGTTTCTTCCAAATAAAATATTTTTTTAAGTGAAAAAGCTATTCAGACCTACTTATATCATTGCCCTGCTGCATAACCCAAATGTGCTTTAGCTTCAGGGTACAAAAAATTATTTTCTGGTGGTGAGCAGAATTCATAGTTCCATCAATTACAGTCAGTCATTCAGGTCTTGACCCAGCAAAGCAGAGCGAGACCATCACACTGCCACTACTTAGAAATGGCTTTGTAGCCTTTTTCAGACTGACAGATGTTTTTGACTTTGTTTCTCATATGTTCTGGAGTTTCTTCAATTGCAGCACAGTGTGTCTTTTTGAGATCTTTTAACCGACTTCACTTTGTCAGACAGGAGCTATTTAGTGATTTCTTGAGCAGGTCTGGTAGTAATCAGGCCTGGATGTGGCTAGTGAAAAGAAGACAGCTTTCCCTAAAAATATGGTTGATTACAGTTCACTACTGACCAATGGGGGTCACATGGTCAGGTAGGTTTGGATAGCTTTTATCTTTTAATTTTTCGTCACCACAGCTAGTCCTCTTTTTCCATTTATTCCTGGCCTTTTTACAATAACCACCTGTATATCTTCTCTAAACACATCCATAAACCTCCTTTTTGGCCTTACTGACATCCTTTTCCCAGTATACTCAGCTTCTCTCCTCCGCACATGGTCCAAACCAGTGCAATCTTGCTTTTCTGACTCCATCTCAGAACCTGAGATGCCCCTCTAATATACTCATTCTAATTCTGTCCATCATCGTCACTCCCAATGCAAATCTCAGCATCTTTAACTCCACCTCCAGCTCTGCCTTCTGTCTTTCATCTCCAACCCTTATAACATTGTAAACCTTTCCTCTTATTCTCACTGGTACATGGTCAGAGATCGTGAGATGAAGAGAAGAGCTGAGTGAGTGAAGATCCGGCTCATGTTGGTGCTCAGATACCTGTTGAGTGATCAATCTGAATCAGTGCTCCCGTCGGGTAAATGTGCGTCATTGTTAATGTGCGTTTACACTGCATGTTAACAACCACACACATTTGTTTGACTAAACGGGTTCTTTACACACTGTATGCTGCACGAGAGCTGTGATATATCGGCACATAAATGCAGTAAGATTTTATCATAAATAATTTGTGTTGGTTCGAAAATTTACTTGCAGCAACTCAAAATAGTACTCAGTAGTTTGTATGTATCCCTTGTATTTATCCCTGAACATGTCAGGGCAGGCTCCTACAGAGGTGACAAGATAGTGTTCTCCCGGATCCAGACCAGGGCATCACTGAGGATGGAACACAATATCCCAGAAATGCTCTATTGGATTAAGGTCAGGTGAACGTGAAGGCCAGTCAATGGTATCAATTCCTTCATGCTCATCCTGTTCCTCCTGAGACAAAGGAGCAGATCCCGGTCTTGCTGATGGGTTAAGGACTTTCTAACGCCCTGTCCAGCAATCTCTTAAGACTGTGCTGGGAGACACAGCAAACCTTCTGACAATGTCATGTTTTGATGTGCCATCCTGGAGGAGCTGGACTACCTGTGCAACCTCTGTAGTGTCCAGGAATCATCTCATGCTACTGTATCTCATGTAGTGACTCCAAATGCAATACTAGTGCAGAAACAGTCAGAAAAATAAAGCTGGTCAGTGGCTTCCCTCTGTAAAAACATTCCCGTTTTTGGAGTTGTCTCACTCTAGTGCACCTGTTGTTAATTTCATTAACACCAAAGCAGCTGAAACTGATTAACAACCCTTTTGCTACTTGACTGACCAAATCTATACCCAAAAAGGTTAAACAGCATTGAAGCTATGCTCATTTAAAAAGTGTTCCTTTTATATTTTAGCAGTATATTTTAAGGTATAACTATTATGGTTTGGAATTTACTGTAGATCTTGAAAATGAAAATGAATTCCACTCTTTTGGGTTCATTAGGCTGTGAGTTTGTTTGTCTGAAACATTTGCTGTATTCTAAGAACTGTTAGTTATTTATCTAAAAAGTGCACATACTGTTGTGAAGGACACTTAAAATGTAATCTTTATATACACAGTTATCAGGGTGGTGGCTAAAGACCACAAACTTACCAAAGTTCTCTCCCCCCCAGATGTCCATGGCCGTGTCATATTTCCCCAGGTGGTTGAACCAGGACCTGCTGATCACAAACAGTCCTCCAGCAATAATGGGCGTCCTGAAGTATTCAAACATACAAAATGATTAGTTCAGTTATATTCTAATCACACAATAACTGCTTTACTTTTGCCAGACTTAATTACCATATATCTTCTAATAATATCATTTCTCTTTTTGACATTTCCCTTAAATTCCGGGTTTGAAAAGAAGACGGTCTCAATTAGTAGCCGGTCTGTAGTAAAACAATGATCTTTCCGTACACTAATCCTCTTATGCACCACCTGGGTTCCGCCCTCCTGCAGTGAATCATACTGTAAGTACCTTTTTGTATCAAAAATACTTTGTTGTCGGATGCTATCGAGAAATGGAGAAAGTCTAAACAAAATCTCTTTGTGTACATTTTGCCCTTTTGTCGCTACATTGTTACTTTTTCCTGGTTTTCGTTGTGACCGTCTCCAACTCAATGTGAATGCACCTCTTCTGGACCAAACGCTCAAAGATCTCACATGTAGTGCGATGTCGTTGGGACCCGGGTTTTATTAGTTCCATTCAGCACAAAATGACTCTCAGCTCTTTCCTGACTCTCTCTGTAACGTTCGAGCTCTTTTACTGATTAAACGAACTGCTGCTAACACAACAACCGCTAACTCTCTCTCTTAACTTCCACCCCAAACAAACCCTAACTCCACCCCTGCTCCACCTGTTTCCCTCCATCAGAAACACACCTCATTCCATCCTCATGCAGTGTGAGTGATGGAATTGGTCATTTGATTTAGGATTCAAACTCCGAGCGGTAGCATTCATGCGAAGAAGCTGCACAACATTTTGTGGCTGTAAATACCATCACCAGTCCGTTTTCAAATAATATCCCGTCTTCATTAAACGGCAGGGCGTCCAAATTATTTTTTAAATAAACGCCCGGGCTACTATTGGATGATACTCATTTGAGAGTCTAATAGAGCTAGGGTTAGGTTTAGGTTTGAACATTTTTGGTAGTGTAAAGAGAAATCTTTATTGATAATTTGATGTTGAGTCTGTTGTTGCAGCAGAAATATGTTACTTTCCTTCTGAAATACAAAGTTTTCAATAAAAATCGTACATTTCACAATGGCCAAGGTCTTGCAACTTCCTCATTAAATATGAATAAATTCAGTAATATAATACAAGCTCTTTATTATGGCATCTGTCAGGCAGAGATCAATAATCTTATGTTGGTGCAAAAGAATCATTTCTTATTGCCCAGAGAAAGCCTCTACTGTAACCTGAGTGTTTAAGCAACATCAACTCTCTAAACCCTTCCTGTCATGTTATCGGGTTCCATTTGCTCTCTAATTAAACTAACTGTTCTATTCTGAACCTATAACAGGACAGCATGCACTGAATTAGATTACCCATATCAGACCGCATCTTTTTCATAGAAAAACAATGAATTAAAACAGAATGCAGTGCACACTGTGACAGATCATATTTTAATGTATTTGAAATGAAAGCGAGCCAGCATTTATTTTAGCACTTCAATCTAGGAAAAGGCCCTCAATAGGTAAGTCACTTAACAACTTAGCCTTGTTTCCCATCAAAGTGCCCCGAATTTTTTTTTAAAAAATTTTATTTGTTGGCTTGGTGATGATTCATTAATTTGGCGTATCTGACAAAACAGCCATCAGTTCAGTAAGTGCAGGCCATAGTAAGGTAGCTTATTGTCTATGACTCACATTTCTAGGGACAACACAAGGCTATTCTGTTTTCTGGGGCTAAACCCTCTACCTTTTGTCACTTCTCCTCCCTCCAGACTGTCAGGCTGAGTAACTGTGCTCATAAAAAGAGGCTTGGGGAACGAAATCATCCATGAACATTGTTGGAAAACTGCAGACTACAGTGGTGACTATTCCAAAACCTTCAGCTTGCGTCTCTTGAGGTCGTCCATGGTGGATTTCGAGGTTTGTTTAGGATCATTATCCTGTTGTAGAAGCTCATCCTCTTTTCAGCTTCAGCTTTTTTACAGATGGTGCTTCTAGAATTTACTGGTATTTAGTGGAATCCATTCTTCCCTCCACCTGTGTAATGTTTCCTGTGCCACTGGCTGCAACACAACCCCAAAGCATGATAGATCCACTTCCATGCATAATAGTTTTTTTCAAAGCTTTACAAATACACTGACTCTTCAAACCTTGTGCACACACTTGTGGACACTCAACAACCATGGGTTCCTCTAAACAGCATCTCATCTTGACCTCTTGACATTTCTCACTGTGGAATCTACAAGCTGACAACTTTGCTATCTTCTTGTAGCTTCTCCTGCATTGTGGGCATCAATAACTTTGGATTTCAGAGTCTTACACACCTGCTTAGAGGAACCAATGGTTGTTGAGTGTCCACAAGTGTGTGCACAAGGTTTGAAGAGTCAGAGTATTTGTAAAGCTTTGAAATGGAAAATATATGCATTTACTAATGACAGCTGTTGCCATGCATCAGATCTAATGAGCTCATTAAGGTCTGACACCTTGTAAAAAATAATCTGAGATTCTGAAACTTTTATATAAACATTTTTGTTCAATTGATGGCATAAAAAGTAACTATGCATCAATGTTTGCTGAACATATTGTGTTTTTTTCCAGGTTCTTGAGAGACTGTGCTAAAATTCAATTACAAAATTACCAAAAAGATTTATCAAGGGGTGCCCAAACTATTGCACAAGACTGTATATGGATATACTTATGATTTTATGTAATCAGAATCTTCTGAAACCAACAATAGCCTTAGTGGGGCTGCATCAAGTAATTAAATAATATGTATTTTAAAATACAAATTATAATTATATTTTTCTTTAATTATTCATATCTGAAAATTAATTAATCTAATCCACTATCTGCAACACCAGTCCACTCCACAGCACTCAGTTACTAATGTGAGCAACTCTAATGTGGAGTCTTCACACACAGAAAATGCCATTAAAGACAAGTTTTTGTGCTTACTGTAATCATATTTTAATGCTTTTCCTCTTGGGGTCTGTACTTGGGGTCTGCATTTAACATTAAAAGTTCCACATGGACGTCTCAAAAGACTTACGCATTTTTAACACTGAAAAGGCGGAAACATTTTCTACCAAGAAATGGAGGCAGTGAATAGATAAAGCATCAAAGAGTTAAACAAACCACACGAGAACCTCATAAGAGCTGTAGTGCAGGAAACAAACCAAGAAATTTGCCTGTTAAACCGAGTTTGTAATAAACTTTGGCTTTGTTGTTCTATGGGCATTTTTAACTGATTCTTTGGACTCTCTGGACAGTTTGTGAGACTCCATTCCTTACTATCATCAGTTTTAAGTACAGCAGAAGTTTTCTACTTCTGATTGCTAGCTAACATGCTCTCATATATATTTATTTCTGAGAATTGATTGATTATTTGCTGTTCAGGGCAACATATTCAGCCAGCACATGAGTTTAGCACATTCTCCAATATAAAAAAAATTGCAGTGGCTTAAACATTTATCACTGCCCTAGTTATTATTATAGCAGTCGATCCTGTCTTTTCAATCACATGCACAAACAGCACAGCAAACTGTGCAGTGTTGCCAGAATTTAAAAGATACTACATTTGTATGCAATTTAATATGAAAATAACAGTTTAACCTGATGTTGTGTATCTATTACATTCCAGGAAAATTATGAAGTAAAGGAAAAAACAAAGAATTTAAGCATTTATATATTTCATTATTATTATTATTGTTATTGTTTTTATTGTTATTATTATTATAATTTGTAATAATCAGAAATGCTAATTCTATATTTAATATTTAGGAACAATTGTTTCAGGACAATGTGTTTTATTGTAGCCCCTGTCCCTGTTACATCAGCTCCATCCCTCAGCGCAGGCAGTGGTGCTGAGAAGCACAGGGGATGCACCAGTATGGGGCTCAGTCTTTCTCTGCCTCACTGACTGCTTATCTGAGCCATTAACAGCCTTCATTACAACAGCTAGTGAGAGAGCGACAACAAAAGAGAGTTGGTACCAGTCTGCTAAAACAAGGCATTCAAGAAAAATACATAGAATTGATACTAACAAAGTACCATAAGTGTACATAAAAAGGAGCAGCAAAAGGGAAACATGTTGCGGAACTCAAAGGCTAAAATCCCATTGAGCACAATCAAGTGTAGCATTATGCTCCTTTTGTACAAAATCTCCTTTGCTGTAATTCTCTACAGTAGTTCTCTAGTGGAAATCAGGCCTGTCTTTAGGAAAAAGATCACAAAATTGGGTGAAGCTGCAGGCAGAACGCAAACTGCAGAAGAAAACCTTAAACACGGGGCTCAGTCTCTCTCAGGCTAGCAGTTAATGAACGAACCCTTGTACCCCTTCTGCACCCCTCTAGAGATGAAGACAGTCCCTAATATCCCTCTTAGCGCTTCCCTTAACCTACTTAATGGGTTCTGTGGGGTTTGTTCTCTTGGCTCTCTTCTCTACAGATAGCTGCTCCCACTTGAAATGGAGACTCCAGTCAAAGCCTTAAGGAGAGAGAGAGAGAGAGAGAGAGAGAGAGAGAGAGAGAGAGAGAGAGAGAGAGAGAGAGAGAGAGAGAGAGAGATTAATTCATTAATTCATTGTACATACTGCATACCCATTTTCAGTTGTGGGGAAGCTGAAGCCAATCCCAAGGCAAGGCAAGGCAGCTATACCCTGGATACCAATGGCAACACAGAAAAAGACAGAAAGCCACTCACAGCTATGGGCAATTTAGAGTAGCCAATTATCCTAAATCACAAGCCTTTGTACAGCATGAGGAAACGGGAGCCCACAGAGGAAACCCACACAAAAAGATTGAAGAAATATGCAAATTATTACATTGTGGTTATTTTCATTTTACACGCCATCCCAATGTGTTGGAAGTACGGTTATACTTTACACTTTGTGCATGTTCTCTTAAGACGAGAATACACAGAGAAATACACATCTTCCAAAAGCTTTTTGTTTTTTTGCCCCAAATATGCAAATTTATTCTTGTTCAAGTAGATGAATCTCTCAGGATGACAATGCCCAGGTGAGAAGAGCATTTTCCAGGGTTTTCTGGAATTGACTCTGGATCTCCTCAACTCCACTTAAGCACCAGAGCTGATGATAAAAAGATATAACACAAACAGCAAATGCTAAACATTTACCAATATACAGATTATAGTAAAAAAATAAACATTCAGGAATTTTATCAAGTAATTATGAGTTATCTTGATAAATAAATGCAGCTAACTAATCATCTTAGCATTAGATTACCATTAGCCTATTCCAGTCAGGACGACACAACGCACAGGGAAACTTGTCCTGAGATACACTGAGATATATTCGTATTAGCCACTAATCAGAATCAGAATCGTGTTTATTGGCCAAGTATGTGAGTAAACACATACAAGCAATTTGATTCCGGTAGATGGTGTCAGTAAAAAGGAAAACAACAACAATGTAAATATACAATGAAAAGAATACTGAATATGAGTATGTGATATGGATTTATATTTATAAGATAAGTGTTAACAAAATATA
>JBBIGC010165011.1:0-16179 GCA_037576955.1 Lepidarchus adonis
CGACAACAACGTGCGAAAGAAATAAAACCACCATTCACGCAAAGGAGCGAACAACACCAAACAATAGAGAGAGAGAGAGAGAGAGAGAGAGAGAGGAAGAGGGAGAGAGAGAGAGAGAGAGGGAGAGAGAGGGAAAGAGAGGGAGAAAGAGAGAGAGAGGGAGAGAGGGAGAGAGAGAGAGAGAGGGAGAGAGAGGGAGAGAGGGAGGGTGGGGTCTCTTTAGGGAGGGGATGTTGCTGTTCTCACTATGAGATGATTGTTAAAAGTTGCATCATCGCTTTAGAATTCTGAAAGAAAACCACAACAGCCTCTCTCTCTCCTTCTCTCTCTACTCTCTCCCCATCTCTCCTTTCCTTTCTCTCTCTCTCTCCTTCTCCCTCACAGTTTCTCCTTCTCTCCACCTCTATCTCCATCTCCCTCTACTCTCTCCCTATCTCTCCTTCCCTTTCTCTCTCTCTCTCCTTCTCTCTCTATTCTTTCCCTATCTCTCCTTCCCTTTCTCTCTCTCCGTCTCTCTCAGTTGCTCCTTCTGTACACCTTTCTCTCCTTCTCCCTCTCAGTTTCTTCTTTTCTCTCCATCTCTCCTTCTGTCTCAGTTTCTCCTTTTCTCTCCATCTCTAAATAAAATGCACATCAATGAGCCTTGGGCGCCCATGACCCAGTCTTCCTAACTAGTGCACACCTGGAACATCTGCTGTTCTGGAGATCCGACGTGATCCTGCTTCCAGTTGGATGTTTTTAAACATCGGGAAAATCGAAACATCGTGCAGAATTCGTTCGAGGAGCAATCGGGTTCCCAAACTCATTTTTAAAGGTTTTATTGGACAGAGAGAAAAATGACAGTTACTAGTTAAAAGTTTGTGGAAAGTCAGAAATGTCCTGTTGGTGGGAACCAGAGAGAACGTGTGGAACTCAGATGGGAGTGTGAAGTCTGAGCACACAGACTGAGTTTTAACCAGATGTCAGAAAGTTTGAACGACTGAGCAGATTGAAAAGTCAAACAGGTGGAGTGACGTACGTTTATATGTGTTTTTATATCTATTTTGTTCTTGAAGCTGGAAAAAACTTTGTTGTTTATGATAAAGCTTTTGCTTTCTGAGACTGAAAGATACACTTACAGTGATTCGGAGTTAAAAAGTGATTCAGTACAGTACATCAACTTCAAGAACTGACTGTTATATATCCCACCCGTCTGACAGGCACCGCTGTAACGAGACCGTCAGTGTGTTCCGTCAGCTCACCTACACCAGCAGGAGAGACGTTCTACCTTTCACTCGTCCCATGGACAGTTCAGCTAGTGGTGCTGAAACTAAACAGGGCGAAATGGCATTTACCGTATTTCTGCTAATAGAAACACCGGCGTTTATTAAAAAAATGATTGGGACGGCCCGACGTTTAATAGAGACGCGTTTGTTGGAGACGCTATTACTCCTCACAGACGGAATGGTAATGGTATTTACAGCACAAAATGTCCTGCAGCTTCTTCTCATTTATTTAGACAGAAGATAAAACATCACGACTAAAATCATCCCTCTGTTAAAACACGGAGGTAGAAAGTGAGAGCTCTTGGTCTTCAAGTCTCTTTAAACTGGGAGTTTATAGGAAACAGCGTCAATAAGAGACGGGCTATTATGGGAAGATATGTAATATTCACTATGCTGCCCCCTAGTGGACCCAACTTAAAAGTGATGCATCTGTGTAAACACCCCATTTAAAAGAGTAGCACCAGGTTACATTAGCGCCTTTCACACCCAACGTCACTTTACAATCAAAAATAAAAAGGTTGAGCATTGTACTCTTTTCCTGGGTAATGCTGGTAGCTTCCAACTGCTCCACATGTTAAATGCAGAGGGGAACCTTAGGGAGAACGTTCCAGAGGATCTGGGAGGGAACCTGAAGAGTTACCGGGTGTTTGAGAGAGTTAGCGTGGGAGATGGGCCATGTGAGGCCAGCAGATACCTGCTGTGGTTAGCAACAGTATCTAATGGCCATTCTACATGTGTCAATCTCTCTCTCTCTCTCTCTCTCTCTCTCTCTCTCAGTGCGACTAGGGGACACTCTAGAACAGTGTAAACTGGGGACACTCTAGAACAGTGTGTGTGAACTGGGGACACTCTAGAGCAGTGTAAACTGGGGACACTCTAGAACAGTGTGTGTGAACTGGGGACACTCTAGAACAGTGTGTGTGAACTGGGGACACTCTAGAACAGTGTGTGTGAACTGGGGACACGCTAGAACAGTGTGTGTGAACTTAGTAGAAGTGATCCTTACCTGCTGTGAATGGGATGTGCTTCCACTGTCCGCAACACACCTGTACCTGCAACACACACCTGTACCTGCAACACACACAAAGACAGTTCGTTATTTGGATGCTGGAGATCACCATGTGAAGTCACTATTTGTGATTGTGACCTTTAACTCCTCCACACACGGAGCAGGATGTTACCTTACTCATGGGTCTCAGTGATGCCTGGGTTAGGATTGAACCAGCAACCCTCAACAGTAGCAGGGGAGCAGTGTAGCAGGACGCTACCTTACTCAAGGCTACTTCAGTGGTGGGACTTGAACCCATGACCCTTTGATCACAATGGCAAGTTCCTAACCACAAAGTGCACAACAAGCCACATGTTGAGCGATCAACAACACAGGAGGTGTGGACCTTTACCTAAGTGGTGCCTGGGCTGGGACTTGAACCCACAACCCTCTGAAAACAAGATCCTAACCACAATCAAATGTGATCTTTAACCCATCTACACATGGAGCAGTGGGCAGCGATCAACAGCAGTGGGAGCGGGACGGTACCTTGCTCAATGCTACCTCAGTGGTGACACTTGAACCCACAACCCTCTGAGTTCCTAAACACTAGGCCACCTCTGGTAATGCAGATGAAACAGTAAAGTTGGTTTCATAGTGATATATTTGGGTTTCCACTTACGTCAAAATTCGACTTTCGCCACGAGGAATGGAACCAAGTTGTAAGTCTAGACCCAGTGTACATTTCTTTAAGTGACATTTCTTATTTTTTCCCAGTGTTTAGCTGTTTAAAAGTGTTGTTTTTAGGCAATGTTCACAATGTATCGTGATGCGTATTGTATCGTTGCCCCTGTATTGTGTTTTTTGGCAACACCCAGCCCTATCCACCACTGCCCCATACAGGAATGCGTCACGATTTTGCACAGGAGTCGTGCTAATCTTCTCTGTGTTGTTCCAACACGATCATGGTGTAAGGATATTGTAAAAATACGACTGCGGGGAACTTGGGAGCTCAAGGTGGCTGAGGTACCGTCCTGCTTCCAGTGCTGTTGGTAGCAGCTTGCGGCTCTATGTGTGGATGGTCTAGAGCAGGGGTCAGCAGCCGTTACTATCAAAAGAGCCATGTTGCCTCCTCTTCTACTAAAGTTAGATCGTCTGGAGCCGCAAAATATTACACAGCGTTTAACTTTTTTATTTCACCCGTTACAACAACTTAATGAGGCGAACAGAAGTGCAGTGTGCATGTGTAGGCCTTCCTGTATTTGTGTCAAATTAAATTAAAACGTCGCCCACTTTAATAAAAAAACATAGTTGAAGCTTAGCTGTTTTAAAAAGGTAAACATGAGGCTTTAGCTTTTGTTTGTCGCCATTTTAATGCTGCTGTCCTCGATGGTTATTGCAGAAAGAGGCATTTCTTTAATTTTTGGAATAAGTGCTGTTTTTGAATTTGGAGAATAGATGCTCTGATATTTTAATGAACGATTCTTTAATGTATTTCTCTGTGTCTGAACGGCTTCCCCTCCTCACGATCTCATGAGCCACAAAACTAGCAGCTGGAGTTCAGTCTCGAAAGTGTTTGCTTCGTTATAATCACTGTTCCTCCATCTTTAGTTGCTACTTTTCACAAATTGCTCAGTAATTGTTGTTGCTCATTTCTCACCACATATCAGACACACAGATCAGCAGTTGCAGTGAAGGTAAAGAAGTCTGTCACACATTTCACTATATTTACTGCTAATAAAGTTACACAATGTTAAAGTATCACCTCAAACTCCAAGAGAACTAACAAAATAAACAAAAATAAAATATACAATTAAAAGTTGAATTAATAAATAACTGTTTTTTTGTCAAGGCCAAACAGAGCTACAGCAGGAGGCTGAAGAGCCGCATGGTTTCTGACCCCTGGGTTAGAGATCAAATTTCACTGGGGTGCACTTTGTGGGATGTGGTGTGTTCACAATAACACATCATCAATTCCAATAAAAACCACATTCAAAGAGGCCGTTGTTTTGGCGGCACTTGAACCGCATGCGACTGCCTTAAATACCACGATGGCTGAGGAACATCAAATGACAGAAGACGGGGATTTTCCTCAGACCGTCTGGCCGTATCGTGCCACACTCAAAATGAATAGGTAAGCCCGTCCTCACTCTCTGAGCTCTGTTATCTCTCCAACACTGTGGAATGCTACAGATGAAAGCTGGGGAGAAGGAAAAACACACGGCAGGAAGATCATAAGCCGAGTTTGGAGGAACTACTTGAAGTTCAGAAAACCCTGGGTCGTGCCTTCTCCCCCTCACACGCACACGCAAACACCTGTACACACAGTAAACCTGGCGGTTATCAGCAGAAACCAGTAAACTTCACACTGAAATCTCGTGTGTAGACGCATCCATATAAAACGTGTTACTTTTTCACAAAACATACACTTCAGAAGTCAAACCACACACTGAACACAGCTGGTTTCTTCATTTACACACGCCATGTTCAATCTACAGTCATGAACTTCCACCGTTTCTTCAAATGACCTCTATCTGAAGTTCTCACACGACCCAGAACAACAGTGATCTTCAGTCTGAACATGGCTCCATCTGTACCTTCAGTTAAATCTCCATCTCCATTTACAGACAGAAAGCTCCTGCTTCCAGCACATCAACTTCAAAAACTGACTGTTCACCTACTGCTTAATAGAACTCACCCTCTGACAGGTGCTGTCCATAATTTCAAATTTCCCCACTTTGCCTCAGTCAATTTTAAAGGAGTTTTGGGCCTCGGAAGACTGTGGTGTTTCTAGATCATGTTCACATATGACTCCTTCTCTGCATGATCGAGCTTTAACCTGAATGGCACAGTGACGTGTGTTCAGACAGCGGTTTCTGAAAGAGTTTCTGAGCACATGCAGTGTCTCCATGACAGAATCAGGCCTGTTTTTAAATGCAGTGCTGCCTGAGGCCTGAAGATCACGGGCGTCCAGCACTGATGTTCAGCCTCGTCCCTTGTGCACAGAGAATTCAGATTCTCAGAATATGTTGATGTACAGCGGGGAGAATAAGTATTTGACACGTCAGCATTTTTAACAGTAAGGGTATTTCACAAAATTTGCACCATTTGTCAATATCAACTCAAGTAATTAATTCATGCAAAGACTAAACATTTTAGTCCATGAATTGAGTTACATGTAATAAAGTGAAAAGACACAGGGAAAAAGCATTGAACACATGAATATAACAATGTGCAAAATGGCAAAAAAAGCCAGATGACCACCCGAAACCTGTCAGTACTAAGGGAGAAACCCTGCCCCCTATCAGTACTAATTGATATCAGCTGCTTTAGTCCTAGTTGATGCTTATAAAGGCTTCTCATTACCCAGGAGGCACAGGAAAGTCTTCATGAGATATTTAAGGTCTTGATAAGCATTATTCTGAAATGGTTCCACAGTTTGTAGTGAAGCTCCGCCCATCTTCACTTTTGACAGACGTGTTGCTCAACCCTAAAGGAGTGAATATTTTTCATGCAATAGTAAACATTTTCACTTTCAAAATCTAATGTTTTCTATGTTGTATTGTGAACAAATTATGGGTTTATGAGATTTGCAAATCTTTGAAATCTGTTTTTAATTTACACTTCAGTTCTAGCGTATGAGTCACATCATCACAGCTTTACTACAGTAAATGTAAAGCCCAACAGCACTGTACTATACACTGTACTATACACTGGAAAACACTGTCTATACACGGTCTATACACGGGTCTATACATGGGTCTATACACTGTACTATACACTGTATTATACACTGGGAAACACTGTCTATACACGGTCTATACACCGGTCTATACACTGTACTATAGATTGTATTATACACTGGGAAACACTGTCTATACACGGTCTATACACTGTACTATACACTGTACAACACTGTCTGTCTCAGAGTTTAGATCCAGAAAATCCAGAACATTCCCATGATCCAATGTCCCAACATTGTACTAAAGGTCCATACAGTGGTGTTTCCCCGTCCTGCCTCCATTGTAGGGTCCTGGTTTGGGAAACACTGTTACAGTGCTTCTATTTTTGGGGGGGTCCCATCCACTGATGCTAGGTTAGTGTTCTCCTCCAAGCATGCTCGGCTGCCCAATAGGATTTCATGATGTATCGTGATGCATCGCGTATCTGGAATAGAATATTTTCCTACATTGTCTCACAAATTATTAACATTAAACTCGTACTCGTACTAAACTGGAGCTTGAAAAGCTCTTCAGCTCTGACCACCAGCCAATCACACAAGCAGCTTCGCCCCGAGCTACTGAGCGAGTCTGGACTGGTCCCGTCCGTGGGTTAGCCACCTCTGTCCCACCCCAAGTTCATGCCTGGGGCATTCTGGGAACCACACACACACACAATCACGATAACCATCTGTGTCATCTGCTCTTACACACATCTGTGTAAACAGGCGCTGAGTGAGACTATAATGGGTGCAGTGTGTCTGTACAGTGAGACAGTTATTCTCCTCCACAACAAAGGCTCAGGAAAGCCATTCTTCAAAGACCTCCACCTCTACCTCCACCTCCACCCCACGCGCTCTGCGTTTTCAGCTGAGTTTCTGGAAGGTGGCAAATAGAAACGTCCAGTTCACCCGATCAAAGCCTTTCCTGCTTCTAATGAAACAATCACAGTCTTTCATTTGAATATTACTGTAAAGTGTGAAGTTAATTTTCAGTTCTGTTACTGGTGCCACATCAGCCTTGAATCCAGTCGGGTCAGGGTGGATTATGTCAGTAGTTATTTTTCCATTCCACTGGCCAGGGCCTCGCAGATCATTTGAGGTCGAGATTTCTAATTGGACGATGGGGACGTTGGGTCTTTATCAGGTTTAGGAAAGAAATTCATAGTGGCACAGTTCGTGTTAAGAGGGAGTCTAGTGGTTTCTTTGGTTTCGGTAACCGCTGTATGGAAGACTGGTTCTAGCAGTGGTTCTAGACCAGAATTCTTTGTATAGTTCTGTAATCCTGGAGATTTCCCACTGGGCATTTGTTGGAGGGAGCTCCGTTGCTGAGAGAGGGAATTTTAAAGTCACGGGCTGTTTATTTAATTTAGGCACCATTGCTGAATTCAGAAATTCATCAAATATCATCAGATATTAGTCAAATACAGATTATTATAGAATTCCATAAAGATTTTTTTTTCTGGGATTTTTGTGGATTTTGTTACTTTTTCTTGATCCGTTTTCCGTTGGTTTGCCAGGAGTTATGGATTTATGTTAAAAATTCAGGTTTTAACTGGCACCGCTTTAAGGGCTGTCGCGATTACTCGATTAATCATGACTAACTTTAAATATGGATTAGATGGTGTCAGCTGAAAATCCTGGATTCGCTCATTATAAGTGAATGGGTCAATAAAGTAGATCTGTATAAAGTCAGGGACGGGACAGACGTTGGCACAGTGGGCACACAGCAAGAAGGTCCTGGGCTCTATCCCACCACACAAACACAAGGAGAGCTTCTACACTCCTGCCCCAGAGATGGAGTGGTTGTGAACTTGGCCCTGAGTTTGGAGGGGGGTGGGTTTAAATCCACTGAGGAACCATTAAGGAACTCTTGAGCAACATGTCGTCCTGCCACACTGCCCCCCGGGGGCTGCTTCAGGGGTTAAGGTCAGACTGTGTGATGGGGTGTGTCGACCTGTCCCAGACGTTTTTAGAGACCTACTTTAATTCGGAGAGGAGTGACTGAATGTCCTGTCTGATGAAAAGCCAACGTACATACAGGCGTTCAGTTATCATCAGGCATTTTTGTGCAATTAGGCATAAAATAAACAGGCCAAGTAAAAATAATAAGCAAAAGGTTAACATCCTAAAAACATAGAGCACAATTCGACGGGCGCTTTGAAACGGGCGCTGTCGTTCGGAAAGGGACCAGGACGCTGCATTCAGGAAGAGCTCCACTCAGCAGATTCACTCAGGCCTTTCAGAGAATGCTGTGGACAGCAGTTTGGGTGTGTGTGTGTGTGTTTATAGGCCATGCCAAATCTGACAAACACTGCAAACACTGATAAAATCATTATGAACAAAGTATAGCCCAACACCATAGATCCAGACTGAGGTGAGGGCCGATTAGATAACCGCACCTCTTATATAACAGAACTGACCAGTACTGGGACGGCTCAACTCGTGCTGGTTTCCATTGTGCTAATTATGTAAGAATGGTAGCCGCTTGGTTTTTGACGTGACCCAGTCAGGACGGCGCAGATGCCTGTATGGGACATGATCCTCCCCGAGCTGCAGACAGCTTACGCAATGGTGGAGCATTCGCGCTTCTCTCGCTCTCATGTCAACATCAGATCCATGAAAGCCTCGTGCTCAGCTGTCGGTGGAAACACTGAGGCCTTGTGTTAAGCTCGTCCTCACTCCTGTGTCGGTCAGTTAAGAACAGTGGTCCGTTCTCTTCATAACGGGCACAAACCCAAACTCATCTGCCAGAAGGCAAAAGTCCTTTCATCCTTAATGTGGCCTTTAATAGGCTACAAGCCTTTAAGCACCTACACGATTTGTAGTGGTCTACCACAAACATTTGGCAAGATATCTTCAGTCAAGATCATAAAACATTAAGAGCACATTGCTAATGAGATAATAATGACTTTTTTCATCCCCCTTGGCCTTGAACTTTCTTGTGACCTGATTTGACCTCAAGGCTGTAGAGTCAAAGTTGAGAAGAAAATCAACAAACTGCTCAAGTGAGAACTTCCAACCTTGAAATGCAGAAAAGAACATCTGAAGTGCATAGCTTAAGCTAATTAGCTAGCATATCAGCTACACAAACTACAGAGTAGTATGTGTAAACCTTCACCACATTAAGGCAGTTTGGGGGAAAATGGAAAAATAAACAAAATATGAATAATTTAACACTAAAATGAAACAATTTAATACAAAAATACAGCACATACAATTAAAGGTTGATAATAAATGAATGAGGACATAACTAAGGAGTTTAATCCTACAACCGTCATGTTAATGTACAAAAAAAAAAGGATACGAAAAAAAGGTTTTCTGTCTAAAATATACACCCAACGTATTACCCAAGAGTGCCGAAATCAGGACGACCTGGACCAGGTGAAGCAAGTGTCAGCACCCTACAATCAGACGACTAATTGGGCGTTTGAGAGACCTGCTCATAAACGATGCAGATACACTAGCGCTAAATTGAAACCAGAGACGATCCGTCAGAGTGTAGAGAGGAAGTCCGCTCACATGAACGTACGACCAGGTATGTGTTCACTAAACCACTTCAATGTGTTTCCCTCTCGCCGTCTCCGTGGAGAAACCCATTCATCAATCTGAGGAGGAAGCACTGCGGTAGCTGTTCAAAGGCCAAGCATATTAATGTATTCAGGTCGTGCCCACAAACATGCTTCACTTTCACACATTCATAAACCACTCTGGCAGTCACCTACAGGAAGCAATGAACAGCTCAAACAAGCGCATTCCAAAGTCAACACCAGGATCCGTCTGCACGCCTCTGAGAAACGTATGTAACGTTAGCTCTACCTGCTTCTCGCTGGGAGTGTGTGGAGGAAGAGTAATAAAAAGTGAGCCCTGATAGCAGCAGAGTAATGTGTAGTCTGTGTACAATCACTGCAGACGTCACTCAAAGTGATTACAGAGTAAAGTACCTCACTATCAGGTAGAATAGCAAAGCCGTTTTCCAGAAATTAATGGAGTAATTGTAAATAAGCTTTAATGTAGCAGGACAGTACACTCAAGGTTCCTCAGTGGAGCCTGGACTGGGACTTGAACCCACAACCCTCCAATCGCAAGTGCACGGTCCTAACGACTAGGTTACTACAGACAGGGGAACAATATGGTGGAACAGTACCTTACTTAAAAGGTTCCTCAGTGGCGCCTGGGCTGGGATTAGAACCCACAACCCTCTGATCGCGAGTGCAAGGTCCTAACCACTAAGCTACAACTACCAGGGGAACACTGGTGGAACAGTACCTTGCTCAAATGGTTCCCTCCCATCACAAGAAGTGGTCCTAACCACTAGATGACCTGCAAACCACTGCCATGTAAAGTGAGTAACATTGACTTTCTAGTTATTTCATCACAATAGTATCTGTAAGGAGGTATATATTAGGCAGCAAGTGAACAGTCTGTTCGTGAAGTCAATGTGTTGGTAGAAGTAGAAGTGCAAGGATCCAGAGGAACTGTGATGGCTAGGGCATCTCCAGCACAGCAGGGTTTGTGGAGTGTTCCAGGTTTGCAGTAGTTATACCTAACAAAAGTGTTGCAAGGAAGGTCATGGATGCCCAAGTCTCATTGATGCATGTGGGGAGTAATGCTACCCTGTCTGGTTCAACCCCACAGCAGAGCTACTGGAGAACAAACGGCTGAATAATCTACTGATGGCTCTGATAGGAAGGAGTCAGTCGCCCACTGGGTAGAGTCTACGTTCAAATCACATGTTAATTGTCAGGTGTAGCGAGTGTGTTTCAGGAGGTGAACTACCAAACTGCTGGACACCAGCTTTTCAGGACCGGACTTGCTCATTCCTGCTCTAAGGGCAAGATATTCACAGCAAGCAGTGAAAATAAACTCAAAGCTTAAAACTGCCTCTGATTTTTAAATCAATTTCAATTTTTAAGAAAAATCTCATCACAATAATTTGCATTTGGATTTACATTTACGTGTCGTTCTTCCCCGTCTCAGTTTACAGTGCTGTTAATCTGCTTCTGACTTTAAACAGGCACAATATCTCCAAACTACAACATTCTCACCCTTGGATCATCATTGTTTTCTCTTATCTCGCTGATATACCAGCATGCACTGCTGCAGTAGTTCAAGCGTTAGCAAATGCACTGCTAATCCTGCATTCTGCTCAGCCTAACCTGACGAGGCTGTAACTCTATTCCAGCCATTTGATTGGTTTAGCTGTTAAAACAGACAGAATTAATGTTATTGACAATATATCGACTACGTCTTATATTTATATAAAAGAGGGTGTGAAAATATTATACCACAATATTTCAAGAAATTTTTTTGATATGAATTCTTCCATCAACTTTTAAGATGGAACGAAAAAAAAAAAGAGCCATATGGTCATATTTACAAAAATAATTTTAAATATATATAATAAGTACAACTGATTTTTATTCAGTGCTCGTCAGACCAGAGCACAATAAGTTCACTCTCTTTAAAAAGAAATCATGTTTAGGGACTGACGATATCACAAAATGATCAGAAAATAATATTATGGTCACAATTTATCACGATAATGATAAATATCATCATATTGGCCACATTAGGGTGGGGGGAGGTGTTGTCCAGGGGTCCTCAGCATCCTCAGAAAACAGAAACGTGTTTGGCACTAATGGAAAAGGCAGTTTCACCTTCAACAGCCACCGTCTGGACTGACTCACGGCCTCGTGACAATATAGTCGTTTACGACAATGTCCACATTTACCACACACAGGTTTTCCAGGAGTTCAGGCAGGGTTCAAGTACTCAGAGGAAGTCCTGCAAGGTCAACCTCTTCTCTCGCACACAGCGGCCAGATTCCTCGTAAACCGGAGGTTAACAGAGAAACGCTCCACTTTGGCGAGAGTTTGCTTTGATTGTGCCAATCCACTGCTGGTAACGTTTCACTCCTGTGATAAAAGAACTGAATTAATACAGAGACTGGGATTCGTTTGGGAAGGAAATCCACACAGGAACATGAGCAAGAACTCCTGCTTCCTTACTCTGCAGGAATGAGTGAACCATTCCCAGGCCTGTTCTACTTCGCCCATAAACTGAGACCAGTCAAGTGCTGTTGGGGGAAAAGGTCAATGTTGAAGTTGTAAACACACACTGACCTTTGTAATCATGTTCACTTCCCCCTCACTCTGGAGCACTGATGGTTACCACCAGGACAAACTTTCAGTCAATACTTCAGGGAAAAATTATATTTACACACTTTTCCCCTCATCATGATGTGCTAGATTAGATTTTAATTTTAGATTCCGATATCTGTAAAAAAAATCTGTATTTGTATCAATTTTTTCATCCATTAGCCTCATAACAGTGGAGATATTCCGAGCCTGGAGTCTGGATGGGTATATTTGATAAAGTACTTATACCCTCATTTTCATTCCCCGACGCATACTCTAATGTACACTGACACACACACACATTTCAAGGTCATGTGTTTGGTTGTCTATGAGCTTGCAGGTATACGTGTGTGTAAACATGTTTATCTGTGTGTTAATCTGTGTATTTTTCTTTTACGGGTGCTGATCATCCCTTGACTCTGCAGTTGGTGTTCAATTACATTTAATAAATGCTTGATTTATTTTTTCATCCCCATCTTTCCTCCTTTCTTTGTATTTATTTATTTAATTATTTATTTTCTGTTGTTTCTAGCTTTTTCGCCATTTCTGTCCCTTTTCCTGTCATTTCCGGTATCCAGGTATATTATAAACATGAATAAATAAATTAAATAAATAAAATTTTATTGCCAAGAGAAGCTCTATACTCATTGTATAAGCTTCTCTTGTTAAAGCAAACATGTCTAGCACAATAAGGCATTTAGGTCATGGTTCTGAGTGCCGAAGCTGCCGGACAGGACAGGTTATATTATCCTTTTTTTTAAAAAAGTACTTAGAAAAGCAAGAGCCTTAACATTAAGGCCACTGACAGGTGAAGTGAAGAACATTGACTGCTTTAAGGTTTACTGCTATAGTGTGGTCTGATCCCAGAGAGAAGCTCCTGCTGTACCTGGCTCGGAGATAAAGGGGTCAGAACACACAGTGCACCACATTCACAGTTGTTCCCGCAGCATGAGAGGACCTACGCAATATTAGGAAGGTGGTCTTAATGTTATGGCTGTATGCTTTTAGATGAGCAATATTTTACCAATGGTTTCTCTAATTTCACTCTGGACTGGACCACTGCTTAGGTAACTAACAATAGCTCATAAACATTCTTAGCCAAATATTATAGTAAAACGTGCAGTATTACAAAGGTCTGTTAAAGAAAGCTGCTCCACCCACTCAAGCACAATATTTGTATGTGTCCCATGCTTTGTTAGTAAACTCAGAGTGAGCCTCAGGGTGGTCATGGCGCTCTGTCAGCAATCCATGATTAGAACTTTAAACAAAGGGGAGCAACATCAAGGTCAAAGCTTACAGAGAGAGAAAAAATGGAACTTACATAAGATACAACAACGTCTCTTGAACCATAACAATGAAGACACGAGGACTAGAAAATCTGTCAAAGTGAGAACACGAGGACTAGAAAATCTGTCAAAGTGAGGACACGAGGACTAGAAAATCTGTCAAAGTGAGAACACGAGAACTAGAAAATCCATCAAAGTGAGGACACGAGAACTAGAAAATCTGTCAAAGTGAGGACACGAGAACTAGAAAACCAGTCAAAGTGAGGACACGAGAACTAGAAAATCTGTCAAAGTGAGGACACGAGGACTAGAAAATCTGTCAAAGTGAGAACACGAGAACTAGAAAATCCATCAAAGTGAGGACACGAGAACTAGAAAATCTGTCAAAGTGAGGACACGAGAACTAGAAAACCAGTCAAAGTGAGAACACGAGAACTAGAAAACCCGTCAAAGTGAGAACACGAGAACTAGAAAACCCGTCAAAGTGAGAACACGAGAACTAGAAAACCCGTCAAAGTGAGAACACGAGAACTAGAAAACCCGTCAAAGTGAGGACACGAGGACTAGAAAACACGTCAAAGTGAGGACACGAGGACTAGAAAATCTGTCAAAGTGAGAACACGAGAACTAGAAAACCCGTCAAAGTGAGGACACGAGGACTAGAAAACCCGTCAAAGTGAGGACACGAGAACTAGAAAACCCGTCAAAGTGAGGACACGAGGACTAGAAAACCCGTCAAAGTGAGGACACGAGGACTAGAAACCCCATGAAAGTGAGGACACGAGGACTAGAAAACCCGTCAAAGTGAGGACACGAGGACTAGAAAACCCGTCAAAGTGAGGACACGAGGACTAGAAAACCCATCAAAGTGAGGACACGAGGACTAGAAAACACGTGAAAGTGAGGACATGAAATTTAGAAAACCCGTCAAAGTGAAACCAGTCAAAGTAAGAACACGAGGACTAGAAAACCCATCAAAGTGAGGACACGAGGACTAGAAAACCCATCAAAGTGAGGACACAAGAACTTGAAAAACAGTCAAAGTGAGGACACGAGAACTTGAAAACCCGTCAAAGTAAGAACACGAGGACAAGAAAAATCTGTCAAAGTGAGAACACGAGGACCAGAAAACCCATCAAAGTGAGGATATGAGGATTAGAAAAGCCATAAAAGTTAGGACACAAGGACTAAAAAGTTTGAAAAGGTGAAGACATGAGAACTAGAAAATCCATAAAAGTAGGACATGATTAAAAAATTCATAAAAGTGAACAGATGAGGATTTAAAAAAATCAGTTGAAGTGAGGACACGAGAACTAGAAAATCTGACAAAGTGATGACATTTAGCTGATCATCACAAGGAACCATGCTTTTGACCTCAAATCGATTTTTTTTAGTAAAAGAAATGTTGTCTTTTGTTTATTGAGGTTAAGGCTGAGGTTAGGTTTAGCCGTTGGAGTAGTATTACTGAAATACAGTATTCCAAAAGTCAATGGAATGTACTCACAAAGATAGCAATACCGAACCCTCCCCCCACACACTGATAACAGTGGTTGGGGTGGGGGCCCTAACCACTTCCTGTAGAGTTCAGTTCCTTCTGCATGATTGCCCTTGTGTTTTGTCTATGCAAATCTCAGCAGTGACTTCAACCATGCTGTTGAAGCCCCCACACACCTGCCAAGCAAACAAAACTAATGCCCCTCACACATTCTCTACTACACCCCCAGTGCATCCTGGTCTGAGTCACAGATTTTTCAGTAACTCAGCATTCTTTCCCACTGAAGTATCCTCTCTTTACTGCCCCCTCCCTGCTCTCTCCTCTCCTGTGAAGGTCTGATCAGTGTCAATCCAAAACCCCAGATCCCTCATACAGCGGAAGATAAACCCTCCTTCATTTTAACCTAAAAGCTTTTATATCTTCTAGTAGTGGGTCCACAGAAAATGGGCTTGTGAAATGACAGCAATGTATAAAAACTAAACACAAAGCATGAAAAATGTATTGTCCGCAAAAATATTAGCGACATTAACATGGTCTTATAATAATAATATATAATAAACACTTATTATTTTAATTAAATGCCAAAAACTATTCTGCTTTTCCAAGTACTTCGCCTTATTTCTGAAACATTTACATCAAAGTAAGGTCAGTGTGGTAAACATTTGGCAGCAAGAGACTGCATCATGTGTTCTACCTGTTGGAAGATCTATAAGTGCTTGGACCCTGTTCACTTTCATTTAGCATCCCATAATGATCATGACTGTCAATCAAAATCAGACAAACCTACTTCTTGCTGATGGCCTTGGTTAGTTTTACACACTTTGATACAAATATGTGACTATGAAACCAACTTCACTGTTTAGTCAACTGCCTTAACCAGCGGTTTAGTCATTGGTCAATAGAGTGGTAGTTGTTAGGACATTTGTGATGAAAGGGCCAAAGGTTCAAGTCCCAACCTAAGTAACAACTAAAAAACCCTTGAGCAAGTCCTGCTCCCAACTGCTGTCTGGATTGGGTTCAACACTTTCTCTCTGGTTAACATTCATTTCCCCATTAAGGTGAGAGGGCAAATAATGAGCATTCTTCTTTCGATGGTTCCTGTTAGGGGTCACCATAGTGGATCCTCGGTTTCCATTTCTTCCTATCCTCGCCATCTTCCTCTTTCAATCCATGTCCAAACCTCTTCTTCAGCCTTCCTCTTCTCCTCCTGCCTTCCCTCTCACTCTCGCCGTCTCCAACCCGTATAACATAGCCTGTCTCACTACCGTCCTGTAAACCTTCCCTCTC
>JBBIGC010165158.1:0-16162 GCA_037576955.1 Lepidarchus adonis
CAGTCCGGCAATCGCCTTCTTCACTGGCCGAGGGCTAAGGCCTTTAAAACAATTCTTTCTTAGCTCATTTCCCTAATTTTAGCACCTTCTTTATTATGTTTTCCCACCATTATTTCACATGTTTAAGGGGTGTTCCTTTTCTGTATTGTTCTGCCACCAATATTTACTAATATCATACTTTTAGACTCAAAAATATGCTACGCTCTTGATTACTGTGAGCACCTCCAATATTTACAATTCATATGTTAAAGATCTATGTGACCTGGTCAGTACTTTACAATTCATAGGGGAAAGATCTATGTAAATCTATAAAATGCACTGGCATACTTCGGAATTTAGCTCCCTATCAATGTCCAAAGAATCGCAAATATGCTACATGTGTATGTCCTCTGTATAACCTGGTGGGTGTGGCCTTGAACAATGTGTGTATTCCCAATTTGTATAAATATCTGACCTTCATCAGTATGTGACTTCATCATTATGTGCCTTCCCATGCTGTATGAAAAAGACTGGGCAGTCAGACTAGGTCTATAGTGAGCTAGGTCTATAGTGAGCAGGTATATGCATATAATCTAATAACTTTAATATACATTAATATGTATGTATAGCTCAGATAAAAAAATTTTTTGTTTATTTTTTTATAAATGATTGGATAGTATGCTGGATAATATATGGCTTACTCATATATGCTCAGATAAAATGTGCTCTATATAAAATATTGTAGTGCTCCTGGGGGCTGCCATTGGCTGTGGGGGAGAAGGCATTATGGGAGTTGCACAGTTATGCTGTTTGTGTGTGTTGTTCATGCATTGTTCTGTGTGTTTACAGGGAGCGGGAGAGATTGTAATAGTGTTTGTGGCATTTGAAGGGCTACTGTGGCAGTAGGAGCGAGCTGGTGATGGACGATCAGACTCACCATAGATGAGACGATTATGATAATTGGTAACTCGCTGGGTCTGGCTTCCATCACCATTTTCGCTCACAGGTTCATGTCCATGTGCATCCTAGCCAGTAGGGGTGCACAGAGTACAGATTGGCCTTTGTGAAGGCTGGTTGAGCAAGCAATAAAACCTGGCCAACTTCCTGGTTGGTACAAAAAGACATGACTTGTGTGTGAGTGGTCAGTTGGTGGTTCTCCCTTCCAGAGAATCATTACAATATCGTAAGGACTGGAGACGGCACTTCTATACCTGTCTGCTGGGTGGGAGTGTTGGTCCCTCAACAGGCCTCACCTGGGAAACAGGTGAAGCTCCTCAGCCCCTCATCAGAGCAGACTACAAGTAGCCTGCTCAATGTGACTTCGGGGCTGAATCTTTAAAGGACTTTCAAAAAAGAGACAACGCCTGAAAAAGAACCTGCTAAGCCGTAGTCTGAGAGATGTAACTCTCTTCTCCTGTTTTTGTTATATTCTTGCCTGAAACAGATCCTGTTAAGCCGTAGCCTGAGAGACGTAACTCTTTTTTCTTGTTTTGATTATATTTCTGTTCCCTGGTTTTCCTCTGAGGGTTTCTCTGTCTTTTCTTGGTTTATTGATTTATTAGTTCTATAGCTTAGGTATTCGTTTCCTTTATTTTATTTTGTTTCATTTTTCTCCGGGTTAGGAGAGAAATACACCCAGGCTGCCGTCACGATCAGCCCTGCCTTTGCTCACCTTGTAGTTCCACCGAGCGTGATGCCAGTGTCCCGAGTTCGTTCCCTGGGTGTTTCCTGTTTTCTCCGCGCACTGCGCACACCCGACCCGGGATCGCTACAAATATAACAAAGGTAAAATTTGCTGAACATTTTTTACTAAGATTTGTCTGCTGGACAAGGTTAAAGAAATACCAGCTTCTCTGTTGTAGCTGTGCTCCTTACTGTGTTTGAATCAGGTGAAATGGACACTAGACTTTGTGGAGTTGAAGGTGGTGTCTGAATTGATCTTTAATAGTTTCAGTTTTATTGTTAAAAATTCCATAACGTCATTACTACTATAGACTGCGGGTATCTGAGATTCAGTGCCGCCCTGGTTCTTAGTCAGTCTAGAGATTGTGTTAATAGTTTGAGATTATTTTTATTGGAAGAGACGTGAAGTAAGGAGTGTGCGGTACTTTTACTATCTTTTTGTACTGAGAGTTTCTTTCCAGGCCTCATGGAATGATTCTAATTTGGTCTGTCACCATTTGCGTAGCCTTCTTACATGTTGCTTTAATGTGCTTGTTTGATCACTGCACCATAGAACAAGCTATTTTTGTTTGATTTTCAAATGTTTTAAGGGTGTCCGAATGTTGAGTGTACAGGGAAGAGTATCTTCTAAGCAATTAGTTAGATTAATAATGGACCAAATGGAGAGCAAAGTGTAGTTGGTAATTCTGGAAGGCTTTCAACAAATTTAGGAGCTGTTGTAGGAGATTATAGGATTATATATATATAAACCCATCAAAGTTACACTCTGACCTCTCTCAATCAAGAGAAGGTGCCCCCTCAGGCTGCTCATAAATGACAGGAGAAACTTAAAATTGCTTGAGGTTTTGACATATCTAATCCTATTAAGAATGATTTTCCTCACAAATACTAAATGGCAAGAGCATTGGATAGTAACAACAGAAGATTATCTTTACTAACAATTTTCAGAGGTTTACAGGAGCAGATGAATAGAAATCCTAGAAGACTTAGACTTAGACTAGGTTTTATTGTCATTCATAATTGTTCACTGACAGTGTACAACGGAATGGAATTTCATTTACAGTGGCTCCAACAGTGCAAGTAATTTGGCAGTAAACCAACAATATAAAAAATAAATACTAGATTACAATAAGGTTAAAAATATATAAAAGTCTCTGAAATAGCAGAATAAGTATGCAAACATGAGTGCAAAAGATTAAGTGAAATGTGGTTATATTGCACAGAGAAATTATATTGCACAAGGAAGACAAGTGATACTGTAAAGAAGACAATAATGTAATTCTGTATGATATTTCAGACAATATAAGATAAGACGAACTTTATTAATCCCAAGGGAAATTCTTTTGTCATCAACATGCTCAGAGAGCATGCCAGACAGGCTGCCGTCTGAGAATATGATATGATATACAGTAAATGTCACAATTATGTTGTTCAGTGAATTATGATGATTGCAGGATAATTATGTGAGGTTTGATGAGGGAAATTATGTCTGTGTGTCTATGAGTGGGTGGGGTCAAGGGGTGAGCCTTGAGTAATCAGCAGCCTGATGGCTTGGGGGAAGAAGCTATTAAAAAGTCTTGCAGATTTGGAATAGATGCAGCGGAACTTCTTCCCAGAGGGCAGCGGGGAGAACAGACCATGGTGAGGATGTATGGGGTTTCTGAGAATGCTGGGAGTGATGTCCCGATGATCTTCTCCGCTGTCCTCACCACTCAACACAGAGACTTCCAGTCCGAGACAGTGCAGCTGGCTGACCAGACTGTGATACAGCTGGTCAGCACACTCTCTATGGTGCCTCTGTTTTGAGGATGGTGGTGAAGGTGGTTCACCGTGAGCTCTCCTCATCCGGCGCAGGAAATGCAGGCGCTGCTGAGCTCTTTTTGGAAGAGTGGTCTGTTTGTAATTTTTACTCCCAGGAACTTAGTGCTGATGACCAATTGTCGATGAGGAGGTGTGTGTGTGTGTGCTGTTTTGTCAATGACAACTTCCTTTGCCTTGTCAACATTCAAGATCATGTTGATCATGTTGAAGGTTGTTTGTTGCACACCAGTCCACTAGATGGTTCACCTCCTTCCTGTAGGCCAGGTCGTCATCATCCTTTATGAGACCCAGCACAGTTGTGTCATCCACATACTTCACTATGTGGTTAGATGATGACTTAGCCTGGCAATCATCAGGGTGAAGAGCAGTGGGCTGAGGACACACCCCTTTGCTGAACCCATGTTCAGGAGGATGGCACTGGAGCTGCTTTCTCGCACTCTTATATATTGTGGTCTATTTGTGAGAAAGTCGAGCAATAAATTACATAGTGGGGTGCTGAACCCAAGGGGGAGCAGTTTGTTTACCAGATGTAGTATGAAGAGCTGAAGAGAAGTCAACAAACAATAATTTATAAACACTAGCTGTTCCACCTAATTTGGGCAAAACATCCTCCAATGAGATAATCTCAATTGGTTGTCAGGGTTTCAGTTAAGCTTATTTGTCTTTTTTGGGCTGTCATCCTGTAGCCACAAAGAGTGAGGTCAGAAGGAGGGGCTGAGAGTCTCCCTTCATTTCCTGTCCCACAACTTTGGGCATGCCTTATTTGAACATTTCATTCCCTCCTGCAGTGTTAGTTTATCCTAGCTTAGCTTAGCTTAGCTTAACAGCACCTGGTGACCTTGAAAAGAGAAAAGGCCAAGGCTAGCTACTGAAATCTGAGGGCCTTACTGAGGAAGAGCCAGCAATGCATAGTACTGGCAAGCCGTTATTGGGGCGATGGGAGGCCCCCTTCCACAACACTGTAGAATGTTATTATATGCCTGACATGATGACCAGAGAGTTCTGTGGACTGAAGAAGAATGACTACACTATTGATATTTACTTCCAGTGTAATAATTAAATCTAGAGTATGATTAATGTGTTGATCCCATTATATTTTGGGTAAATCCTAGAGAATTAAGAATTATTGCAAATGATTATTTAAGTGGATCTTGTTCATTATCATAGTCGATATTAAAATCTCCAAGAATTATTACTCTATCATAAAAAATGGCTAAGTTGGTTAGAAAATCACCAAATTCATGTAGGAATTTTGTGTTGGGCCTAGGTGTCCTATAAATGCTGATTAATATGAATTCAGTTGTAAATGTGTCTAAATTGTTTACACTTAGTGAAAGAATCTTTTTTTTTTGTTAATAGCTAAGGTTTGTCTATGAATGGTGGCTATCTCCACCTCTGCTACTTAACCTGGGGTTATGTATATATCTGTAGTCCATGTGGGTGGCCTCATTTAATGCGATCTACTCATCTGGTCTAACCCAGGTTCTCCAAATCTGTGATTTTCTCATTTATAATAAGAGCTTTGGTAGCAAGTGATCTAATGGTCCTATCTTTAAATTACAGGTGCTGTTTAGGGTTTTGTTTAAGAGATCAATGTTCATTAGATTGCTGATTAAATGGGTGGTGAGGACAGCAGAGCGGATCATCGGCATGACACTACCTTCTCTCAGAGACTTTTATGCTGCAAGGTTCTAAAAGAAAGCCAGCTGCATTGCAAAGGACCCTACTCATGCTGGCCAGGACCTGTTCTCCTCCCTCCCCTCTGGGAGGAGATACAGAACAATAAGAGTTAGACTTAAACAGTTTCTACCATCATGCACTCAAATGCATCACCTCCACCACTCCCCGAACTACCACTGCAGGAGTTTCCCAACACTCCATCTTTTTTCATTTCAATTGCACTATATTATTTGCCCTTTTTCTTGTACAACTTCCTCAGTATTTATAACTACCATGTACCATACATATGTACCATGTGTACAGATCTCATGTACAGATTTACATTGTCATTTGTACAGTATATATTGTTGTGTATAGTGTGTATTGTTTATTACAGTATATGTACAGTTTTGTACTGTTTTTGCCATATGTATGGTATTGTCCTATTTTTCCAGTTATATACATATACTGTATCTTATCTGCTGTCAGTTCTAGAGCTGCTAAACAGTCTTTCACTGCTTTCAATAATGACAATAAAGGAATGTGGCTGTGGGCAGTGATCTAAACCTCAGCTCATCCAGCCACAGTGTGGGCCATCTTGACGAATGTTCTTCATGTACATTACCTTAATACCTTACCTGTCCTGAGTTATCATCCATACAGAGATTCTTGTAGACTAAATAATTTTTCAGTTGATTTATTATCCCCCTTTTGTTCTCTTTTACACAAATATGATGTACAGTATATACATATTTACTCATGTGAAAAGCTTCTCTCTGCTCCACTGACCTTGGTCATGTATTGCAGAGCATCTGCTGTAAAACACCAAAGCAAAGCTCAAATCTACAGAGCAGATTTGCTGAAATGCAAATGGTCTGATACATTATTAACATGTACTATGTCTGTTCCCCCCTAACAACTCAGTACTGGAAATTGTTCCTGAAGTAGTCTTTTTGAAAGAAGCAATAATGGGGTGATTTGCATTTGCTGGGGTATTTTTTTTTATTTTGCATGAGAGAAGTGGGAGGGCAAAAAAAAAAGTCATGCATTGTATGACTTAACATGATATCATGACTACATTACTCACTCTCTTTGTCTTTTTCATCCATACCCTCTTTATGTGTTGGCCATTTAACAGTTGCTATTTGTCTGTGGGTGTGGGTGTGCACATGTTTGCATCTTTGCTGGTTGTTGGCAGGAAGTGGGATGATAACCCTGTTGTCCAATCAGAGCTGTTGATTCTTGTTCAGCAGTTGCTGGGGTGGGGGGATGGGGGGGGGGGGTGTCCTAAACATAAACAGTTTCAGACTCTGGACATAAGCCAAGCCTGGAGGGGTGACTCTGCAAAAAAGAGGGGTGATGGAAAAGACTCAAAGGGGAAAAGAACAAGCTCACTATAAGCCCATGGGAAACCACACTCTCACTTAAGCATGCACAAAAAAAAAACATGTTCACTGATTTACATGGCATTAAGGAGACTTAATATTGTATCTGCAGCTATTCAGCATTTTTCTGGAGAGTATGTTTTTATTTTTTACTGAAAAGTTGTGCTGGTATGATAAACATTTACTTAATTCAGAAAGTGTGTGTGAAAGCAATAATCTGTGTTTGTTGTCCCCAGTGCCATACTTTACAATTAACACCTCATTCTGTAGACTTGGAATATTATTTTTTTGCTCCTAAGCAGAGTATAGATGGTTGTTTTCAGATACCATCTACTGGTGAAAAATGATATTGCATACATATTTGTACTGTAACAGCTTATTGAAAAGTTTTTGACCCAATTTACATCTTGAGAATTAAGATTAAATTTGCATAGGGGTTGTCCACATAAAATTGTTTGTGTAAACACAATAAAAATGCATTTAAAACGGATCTAAATCAGATTTCCCACACATACAGTGGATTCAGAAAGTATTCAGATGCTAACACTCGATTCAATTTGGTTTCAGCCTGATTTAATTAATAATCTATTATTTAAATCATTATTTATGCTCAGTTTTCCATACAGACAAAGTCAAAACAGAATTTTAAAATATTTTGTACATTTATTAAAAATACAAAAATTAAATATTAGGTTAACTAAGTTTTTAGACCCTTTGCAACAACACTTGAAATTTCTGAGCACTGCAAGCAGCTCTTTTGATATTTATAGATGTGCGCATAATTTAACATACCCTGACAGAATGTATTATTTCTTCACACAAAATTGATTTTCTTTCACTCATGGACAGTGGTTGACCAAAGTCAACTGTCAACAACCCAAATGACCCTGATTAAAAGTTTACATACCCCAATTATTAATACTGTGTTTTGCCCCCTTTAACATCAATAACAGATTGAAGTTTTTTGTGGTAGTTGTGGATGAAACTCTTTATCTTTTCAGATGGTAAAGCTGCACATTCTTGCTGCAAAAAGCCTCCAGTTCCTGTAGATTCTTGGGCTGTTTTGCATGAACTGCACGTTTGAGGTCTCACAGAGTGGCTCACTGATATCAGGAGGTCAGGAGACTGAGATGGTCACTTCAGAACGTTCACTTCATTTTGCTGTGGCCTTGTGCTTTGGATCATTGACATGATGGAATGTCCAAATATGTCCCATACACGGCTTCCGGGCTGATGACTGCAAATTTTCCTCCAGTGTTTTTGATAACCTACTGCATTCATCTTGCCATCAGTTCTGACCAAAGTTCCTGTGCCTTTGTAGCTCACACATCCCCAAACATCAGTGATCCACCACCGTGTTTCACAGTTGGAATGATGTACATTTCATCATAGGCCTTGTTAAATCCTCTCCAAAAGAAGGATTTATAGTTTTGGCCAAAAAAAACAACATTTTAGTCTCATCACTCCAAATGACTCTGTGCTAGAAGGTTTGATGCTTGTCTCTATGGTGTTTGGCATATTGTAAGAAGGATACTTTGTGGCATTTGCCTAGTAATTACTTTCTTCTGGCAACATGACCATGCAGTCCATCCTTCTTCAAGTGCCTCTTTATTCTACCACAGTCGTGTATTTCATTACTTTTTAAAAAAAATATTTGTGGGCTTTTCTTTGCATCCCAAACTATTTTCCTGGCAGTAACTGAAAGTTTAGTTGGTCTACCTGACAGTGTTTTGGTTTCACCAGAACCAGAGTTTGAACACTGCTGATTGGCATTCTCTCTTTGATATTTTCTTATATCCCTTTCCTGTTTTATAGAGTTTAACTACCTTTTCCCACAGATCCCCAATTCTTTTGCTTTCCTCATGACTTAGAATTCATAAAACATCAGTGCAGCACAGGATAAAAGATACAAGGGTCTGTCAGGAGTCCAGAAACTCTTTCTTTCTTTTATATACACCCACTAATTACAAGAAACAAATCACGGGTGAATATGTTTATCTTTAATATCCATTCAAACCCATTTGTGTCAAGTTGTGCATGTTATCAGGCCTCAAATGACCAGGCTATGTAAACTTTTGATCATGGTCATTTGGGTAGTTTCTGTTGTCATTATGAAGTTGTCGGACAATAAATGACTCATTATTATTCTCTGAAAAATTACTAAGAAATAATAAATTCGGTCAGGGTATATAAACTTATGAGCACAACTATATATATGTATATCAGATGGATTATGTAGTGGTAACGCCTTTCACACAGGAGACTGGGGTTTGAATCCTTATAAAAGTAAAACCAGTGAAAAGGGTTACTTGAAGAGAATGTGGGACCTATGGATTTTTTGATAATCAAGGTTAACAGCGAAAAAGCTAATAGGTCAGTGTTCCAACATTTGCAAAAAACATCTGCTATCACAACTAGACAGATCTTGAGGACAAGAGGCCATGGTGCAGATATCATTGTCCAAGATTGGGTACCAATACTGAGAATACTGAGAGATTAGACCCTGAACTCAGACACAGATTACCATGAATACGTGAAATACCATCTGAATGTTTTCTAGAAGATGTGAATGCAGCACTACGGACAATCCCTATTATGACAATCACTGACACTAATCATTTACACCACAGCAACCGTGATCCTTGAGATGCTTGGCTTTAAGATGAACAACAAGAAGCAGTTATATACACTCTATATATATCCAATTATATCAAATAATAACAACAATAAACATTTTTATTATTTTAAATTCATACATGTATGTGCTCTGTAAGTATCCATTTGAAATATATAATTAATGTACATTTACACTCTTGTCTGAAATGTCTCATCTGAAACGGCCACACACATTTGCCTGCTTCTCCTGATCACATGCTTCCCAGCCATAAGTTCAGAGAGCACGTCTCTGGCCCCACTCCAGTTTTCCACTAGTTTCTTGAGGGGGAAGGAAGCTGTTCAAAACCACATTCCAGTCACTTTTCCCGATGCATTACCATAACAAAGTAGTGTGAATAGTACTGTGAAGCTGTGTGCATCAGGCACCAGTGCCTGTTTTGTCCCAGGAAACTAAGTCGCTTTCATATTAATTAATCCATTATGACCATGTTTTATCATTTAACCATGTCTTATCATCCTTTTATTGATTTGTTTTTATAATTTGCACTAGCAGACTTTTTTGGGAGTCTCTCACTGACAAACAAAACCTCAAACAATCAAATAGTAAAGTAGTCTGGCAAACTAAGTGGTGAGCCAGAAGCTAACAGAGAGACATTGTATACTATACAGCTAGAGAGCAAAACCAGTTCAATTGTAAATTACATTTCACATCCTCTGCACAACATGTTTTCTTCCTACAGCTTAGGAAGTTTCCTTTACCTCAGTAGGGGATTTTGACCCGGATTTCTGTAAATGTACATTGTTACAACAGTGCTACACAAATAAAAATGACTTGACTTTACATGATGTTCCAAAAAACATTAAAATAAGTCTTTAAAATATGTTGTTGCATTAAAAGCACTTTGGTTAAAATAGCATTACATCTATTTACATAAGCCATTTATAACAACTGCTTTGTATGTATAATATAAACATTTATAAAGCATTATTCCAACAACAATTCTAACATTGCCAGGTGAAATTCACCCTTTAGCATAAAAAAGTTCTGCTCTTCAGTAAGCTGTTATCAAAATATTTTTTTCCAGATTTTTAAAAATTGCATGCGTGCAAGTGTGTGTGTTTGAGAGTAGTCCATATTTTACATGCTTCATAAATGGTGACCTGTCATAGTAGCTGTTTCCGGCCTACTGTTAAAAGTATGCAGTTAGCTGCCCTCCAGGCTAGCTCACTTTACAATGCAAATAATCACAATCAGTAAAGAGACAGCAGGAAACTTCACAACGTGACACATATACAGTATGTGATCTCAAACATATCAACACAACCGTTTAAACTACCCTAGGTCACAAGCACATCAGTACAGGTCAAGTACATGATCTTATATTCACTATTATATTATTTATTACATTTTATATGATATTTCAATTCCAAGATTTTTCTAAATAATCTGTCTGCAACTCTCTATCAATCTCTCTGTCTGGAAATCTCCATCATACAGTCCGTAGGTTTACATTTTTACATTTACATTTACAGCATTTGGCAGACGCTCTTATCCAGAGCGACGTACATGGTGAGCGGTTGGGGGTTAGGTGCCTTGCTCAAGGGCACTTCAGCCTGCTGTCCGGTTCCGAGAATCGAACCTGCAACCCTTCGGTTACAAACTCAGTTCTCTAACCATTGAGCTACAGCTACCAGTAGGTAAAGATAATAATTTCAAAATGTTTAATTATAATTAGCCTTGTCCCATAGTCAGTTGGATTCAGCTCCAGCTTCCCCCGTGACCCAAAATGGATTTAGCGTTTTGGATAATGTTGTGAAAATTAGTGTGAAAATTTTAAATATTGTTTTAATAAACATTCTAGTAATAATGACTGGCCAGCTTTTCTGTGATCAAAAGTTGATTCATTCATTGTCTGAGCCACTTATCCAGATTAGGGTTATGGGGGGTGCTGGAGCCTATCCTATCACCCATAGAGAAAAAGGCAGAGAAACCCTCTGGACAGAGAAAATCTTGGATACTCACACACATTCACTTGGTGTGAAAACCTACACAGACATGGGGAGATCATACAAACTCCACACAGAAATGACCTGGGAATTAAACCCAGGATCTTTCTGCTGTGAAGAGACAGTAATGATCATTTCAATTGGGACATTCCTTTATCCACTGCTATTTCATTCTATTAAAAGAATTTACTGCCCAGATACATTTGATTTCACCAAAACAGTAAACAGTGTATATAGACCCTATATGATACATTAAGGCCCTTAATGGCATCTTAATGACCCTAAATAAGTTTTAAATATATGCTGCCTTCATGATTCACAGGGAAAGGGGACTATTTAGACTTTTTATTAAAATAAATAAATAAGTATGGAGCCATCAAAAAGCAGATGAGGTGGGCTACATGCTAAATCGCTTGCTGCTAGTCAATCTTTGCTCACTAGAACATAAGATGGGTGAGCTGAGGACTAGAATCACAGCCTAGCTTGAGATTAGCTGTGCTCTTATTCCTGTGGAAGTCGGGTTTTCGGACAGCACACCAGACTCACCCATCAGGCTACAGACACCTCCATTCATATCTGCATTAAAAAAGGACATTGTTTGAGTTCATGTGAAAAACAGATGTGTACTGCCCTGTGTTTCGTTTTGCCATGTGGTTTTGTTTTGGTTTTGTGTTTCCTGTCACATGGTATGGTTTTGTTCATGCCCATCACCAGGTGCATCTTGTTACCCTTGAAAATTTTGAATCCCTGTGAACCCATCCTCCTCTGGTTTCTCTAAGATTTCTGTTAGTTGTAGACAGGGGGTCAATCCAGAGCTTTCTCAGGCATAGAGTTTTCAGGTAAACTGGGAGGTTTGTAAGGTGTTGCCTTCCCCCCTTATGTGATGCATTCACTCAGGTTCGTTGATGATCCCGTGGTCGGCTGCCTTAAGTCCCATGATGCTCTGTGCCAACTGGCGCTCCCCCTTTAGCTGTGATGTCTCAGAGAGTCTTGCTGCAGCTCCTGTATGTACTCAGTCAGACCACAAAGTATTTAATTCTTAATTACTTGTAGCATTTCTAACAGTCCCTCTCTCTGTGTTGAGATACCAGTGATCCTGTCCCATTCTGCTGTGAAGACCATGCTGATACTGACTAGTCCTGATACTCTACTTCTTGTTTAATTTTTTACCACTGGAACCTACTCACTTCTACTGAGGAAAACCACCTAACTGATCAAAAATCAGTGAGGCCCATCTGTACACAAGGAATTGCCAAACATCTATTTAACTGAAAATAATATTAGTATTATTTATTTATTTATGTATCATTTTTGTCTGTTATTACTGTCTGGTGTCGACCAGAGGAGGATGGGTTCACCTTCTAAGCCTCCTCCCAATGTTACTTCCTACAGTTTAGGAAGTTTTCCTTGCCTCTGTCTTGCTCATTAGGGGCTTGGAGAAGGATTTTATAAAACTGCTGTGTAAAGTCAGTTGTAAAAAGTTATATATAAAAATAAAATTGACTCTACTTGACTTATGACCTTGTGACCAAGGATGCCCTCATGCTTGTGCTACCTCCTGGTTCTCCCCTTTAGCTATGCAGTCATAAAGAGTTTTGCCAGAGCTCCTGCACTCAGACCACAATGTTAATCACTTTAAAGAATCCATATCATTGAGCATCCCTAACAGTCTTTCTTTCTATCTCTCTCTCTCTTTCTCTCAGCTATGCTGAGATTCATGTCTCACTCTGCTGCCCAGATCATGAGGAGGGAGATCATCTGTGATAACCCCCCACGCCTACTGATAAATGCAAACCAGGACAGAAATTTACCTGATCTCATCTAAGCAACTGCAGATGCCTCTTCACATTGAACACTTTCATATTTGTTCATAGTGTTTTTTTTCTCTTTATCGCTCTTCGGTGTTGACCAGAGGAGGATGGTTTCCCCTTCTGAGGCTTGGTTCTGCTCAAGGAATCTTCCTATAATTAAGGTGTTTTTCTTGCCACTGTTGCCTTTGGCTCATTGAGGCTCGGACCTGGATCCTATAAACTGTGTAAAGCTGCTGACAATGTCAGTTGTAAAAAGCGCTGTATAAATAAAATTGACTTGACTTGACTTAATGACTACCCAGAAAGTGCTCACAAAAGACACTTGAATGCATTTCAAGCTTATAGTTTTTGCTTGAAACTTTCATCCTGCAAAATGGATTTGGTCTGTAGACCTTTAAATATTAATTTGTTGTTTTTTTTTACAGTAGTTATGTTTGGGAAATTCTGAACAGGATACTATAATCCCAGTGAGCTAGCTTTACCCATGGACTTTAGAAGGCTCATAAAATCTAGCTTGATATGGAGAAGTAGGGAAAATATTGTATGCAGATTAACCAGAGGCAGAAGCTTTCTCCTGGCTCATACTGTAGTTTTCTCTTGGCCACCAGAGACACTTGACAATATTCTGCAGTGCATTGACTAACCCAAAGATACAGGAAATAACAGTAAATGTGACAACGTCAGTTGTAAAAAGTGCTATACAAATAAAATTGACTTAGCAGTGCAAAGAGGATTCACCATATAGTCATCAACACGCCAGTGACCTTTAGATCCCCACAGATGTTCCACTGGTGTGTTCTAAACTGAAAGAAGTATCTTCATGTTTTCAAAGAGCTCTTGTAGAATGGTCAATCAGCATACTTGATTTGGAATTGCCATTAAACAGTAGGACTGCTTTTAAGTTTCTTTGCGAGGAATTGATAAAGAGCTGTCAATCAATTGCAAAATGCTCTTGTGACAAACTGTTGAAGAGTCCATTGATATCACAACAACTGCACAATGATTAATCAGCAGTGAATTCCATTGTCAATTTATGATTTTTCTGCAGTGAGTTAAAGTAACACCCTTTGCAAACAGGTGCTACTGGTTAAGCCTTAAAGCAGGAAGTTCTGATGAATAGATTTAGATTATGAATTAGATCAGCTTTGCTTGTGAGAAGTCTCTGGTTCGGAAGTTTAATGTGCTATGTGTTCAAAATGAGATAATTCTGGATTGTAATCAGCTCTACCTTCACTACATTTTACATGGGCAGCCATAGCCCAATTGTTAGAGAAGTGGGTTTGTGACCGAAGGGTCCCAGGTTCGATTCTCGGAACCAGGCAGGTGCAAGGCACCTAACCCCCAACTGCTCACCATGTACGTCGCTCTGGATAAGATTGTAAATGTAAATGTAAATGTACATCGTGTGGTGGTACATGAACAGGCAGCGAATCAGCATTAGGAACAATGAACATTCAGCCTGATTGCTTTGTTTCTACTTGAATTCACATGGCAAACATTCACATTACGTCTTGCACTTCCCGCCACACCATGGGGCATGCAAATCACCAAACTGTGCTAGCTAGACCCCCAGCCTTTGGACTTTGGGCTAATTATACCAAATAACAAACAATATATGATTAGCTTTGGTACAATCTGGTCTAAAGTCAGATTGTAGCATAAGTGGAATTAAAAGCAAATGGGAACAAGATGGTAAGATCAAAATTGCATGTGTTTTTTTAGCAGTTGAGACCAACAAAATAACAAACAAAACCCCTCTTGCCAAATAAGCCTACAAAATAACATCTACTTACTAACTAACGCCCTAGCTAGCCAAAAAACAGCAGAAAAGGTGAAGCAACTAAATGGAACTGTGTTCCGACTACTTACTATTGCAAAGGTGTTTTTTTTACAAAGAGTGGTGACTATGTACAGAAAAATTTACAACAGCAACAAGTCCCAAGGGCAAGTCAAAAGCAGAATAAAACACAAGCACCTGATTGGTAATATGGTTCTTAACACCACACGGCACCCATCAAAGAAAATCCATAATCCAATAGCAATGGCAGAGATCTACAACAAGCTGAAAAATACTGGGGTTTAAAATCATTTTCGACCCAAAGGGGATGCAGGAGTGGAGCAGGTGATGAGATGTCCAATCAGACAGCTAAAAAAACATCATGTGACACTTGAGGCAGGGCCTGTGCTACAGAGAGACAGGAGAGACAAAATGCATCAAATACTTACCGACACACTCAGGGCATAATACATGCAACAGCTATGTAATAATAAAAAATACTTATACCTTCTCACAACATAATCAGAGACAATATACACACTCTTCACACGTCTGCTATGAGGCAAATACTACAGAAGTGTTTGCAGGACAACAAGACTGTCCAACAGCATCTTTCCACAAACCATTTCATTGTTATACTGGCTGTTATACATCCACACTTGCTTTTTACACTGATGCACACTTGACTCCGACCCTTGGAATACACCTTCTCCAAGGTTGCACTGATCAACCTAATACTTAGCAGGGGATTTTACCCAGACACAATACTTTTGTGCAAAGTCTGTGTGAAGTGAGCATACATTACTGAGGAATCTTGTATTCCTGGCCATTCTGAGCCTTTATTGTCTTGACTGTGAGTTTTGATATTGTATTTTTGGCTAATTTTGACATGGACTGTGTTTTTAATTCTAGTTTGTTTTTGGAAAGCGTCATTCGACTGTTACTGTTACTCAGGGTTCTGCTTATATTATTATATTGTCTATATTATATTTTATTTCTATTTTTATTTATTCTATATTTTACTTTTATTGCATTTTATTCACCTGACATAGTTATAATTGTATTGTTACCTAGTTGAGCTATTATTTATTATCACTGTAGACTATACTGTATACTATAATTTTTTGTATAGTGCTGTGTATATATTATTTCCTCTGTTTTTTCTGTGTCTTTACTGCATTGAGCATGTCGATGATGAAAGAATTTCCCTCAGGATTAATAAAGTTCTTTTTATCTTATCTTATCTTATTAAATTGTTGTTCCAGTAGTAAGCTTCAAAAAAGTAGTAGATTGTTAGCTGTATGTAGAAAGAGCTCTGACATTTCGGGCAGTAGCAGGCGGCTCGAATGAGAGAAAGAGAGAGAGAGAGAGAGAGAGAGAGAGAGAGAGAGAGAGAGAGAGAGAGAGAGAGAGAGAGAGAGAGA
>JBBIGC010165176.1:0-16160 GCA_037576955.1 Lepidarchus adonis
TGTGTGTGTGTGTGTGTGTGTGTGTGTGTGTGTGTGTGTGTGTGTGTGTGTGTGTGTGTGTGTGTGTGTTTGCACAGCCTTCTCTTTTCTCAAGCTCTGAATAAGTACTACACAAGTTACACTATGCTTAGCCTCATATGTACAGTTCTAGTCCAGCAAACCTTTATCATGGAAATATTTCAAAACCCCCATTTCAGAAATACTCCAAAAATGCAATAAAAACAAACACCTGTTTATCATTATATTATATTACATTATATTATTGTGTTACATCACCCTACCTTTCAATAACAGTTTTAATTATTTTGTAAATGAGAACACTAACTGTAGTTTTGTAATCTAATTATCTGCTTTATGATACACTGTACATTTTCAAGACAGATCTGGACTGGGAGCAGGCAAGTCAAGCATGTGAAGCCACGCTGTTGTAGATTGTGGAGAATGTGGTCTGGCATTGTCCTGTTGAAATAAGCAGGGACGTCAAAGAGAGAGACATATGTCTTTCTAAAATCCTGATATATGCCTCAGAGTCCAGAATCTAACATTTCTGCATAAAGCTGATATGGCTTCCTCCTTGTGAAACAGTTTCAGGTTGTATTTCTTGATGAAGTGACAGACTACGTTGAGTAACATTGATGAACACCAAAGCCCAGATGGCTTTATTTATTGCAGTAGCATGGTATCTAAGACAGTGCCATCTGAGAGCTTAAGGATTTTGGCCGAAAATAGTGCCAGTTGTAGCTGGACGCCTCCCGCATTGATACAAGCACGTGCCCTCTGCACATGGACCCCACACAAATTGGAGTGCATCTGATACCCAATAGAGCACGGTTTGACTACCGGGTAGGTTACCACAGATGCATACATGCTAAAACCCATGCCAGGTATTTTAAAACGGGACAGCAGTCCATTAGCAAAACTCTAGAACTGAAAACCAAATTACCAGTGGACTCTAGACACGACTGAACAAGAGAACTCATAATTGTGTCTAACAGGAACAGTCTGGAGGAGCTTGCAAAGGAGCCAGGGGCAATCAGGCAATATAAGCCGCTGGCTCAACTGGCTCACATCTGTTCCACAGCTCACTCCTCCCATGCCTGCAGATAGCGTCACCACCCTGGGGGAGGTGCCTGCCTGTCTGCCAGTGAGGGGAAACCATGCCTCCCCACAATGGCGTTCAATTAACCGCACTCATCAATGATGCTCATTAACGGCGCCCCTTACAATTTGGGTTGGTCAGTAAGACTACTGCAATTTTTTTTCTACTTTTATCACAAGTTTTTGTTTTTATTGCATTTGCAAACATTCCGACTTTTCTGGAAATGGGGGTTGTACTACTGAACGGGAGTAATTCCTTCAGTCCGTTTATGGAAACCAAGCAGCAAAAACTGCGTAATGATGTTGTGATGTCATAAACACCAATCCATTTACATATACTTCTATCAGCCAGTACATTAAACATGGCTAATACTGTTTAGGGCCCCTTGTGGCCCTCGAAACAGCTCCTACTATTGTGTGTTCTTGCTTCCCACATGCGTCTACTACTGGTACTAACCAGTCAAGTCAAGTCAAATGTATTTAAATAGCGATTTTTACAACTGACCTGGTCACAAATCACCATTTCAGAATTCAGGACCGAGCCCCTACTGAGCAAAACCAAAGGTGACAAGGGTGAAGAAAAACTCTCTAAACTGTAGGAAGAAACCTTGGGAGGAACCAAGGCTCAAAAGGGGAACTCATCTTCCTCCATTCGAAACCGGATAGTATGCTCTGACCCTTTTGTATAACCTTCACAGTTTGGCCCTCAAATCCTTCTCACACATTTTTCCAACATGCTTCCAATACATCAGCTTTAAGAACTGACTAATACACCTCAGCCCTTGACAGGTCTCTTGGTAATCAGTGTTATATGCTACATAAGTCATTATAATTTTGTTTAACTGGGTATATAGTGCATTCAGCCTACAGCTGGTTAGTCCCGGCCTTTTATGTTAAAGTTATAAGAAGTGTTTCAGCCTGAACTGGTATTAAAACAGAACTAAGTACAGTAAGTCCAGGTGTTGAATGCACAGTAATGTACAATACAGCATGAATGGAAACCTGGGTGATTAGTTAAATCAGTGCAGTTGGTACTTCGGGAAAAGTTTGGAAATCACTTGTTTGTGGCTGGAAATGCAAATCAGGCCCAGATCTATAGAATGACATGTTTCTACATGCAGCCAGGTGTTCTGCAATATAACATTAGTAATGTGTTGACAGTCCAAATGTTCTTGAAAGACCCTCCTGCTTCCCTCACCTTCATTTAATGGAAATTGCAACAGCATTCTTACATTTGTATTTTCAAGTCAAAACACGACGCTGCAGAGGCAATAGTTGTGCAACACGTTGCAATATCTTCAAAGTGAGGCTAACAGTACAGCGACATTATCTCTGCAATTCCACTGAGCGTATCTCATTCTTTCTTATCAGGTTGATTAATACCATGTGTTTTAAATAGAGACAATAGTCAAATCTGTTTTTCCCCCAGTGTTTGAGCAAGGCACCTTAGTTCCAATGATGTCTGGGTAATGTCACCACAGCCTACATAATTTTACACAATTCTATGGTTCCAATTTTGTGGCAACAATCACCTTACCTTTCAATAACAGTTTTAATCATTTTGTAATTGATAAGAATATTAATTTATGCTTGATTGTTCCTGTACCTGGACAAAAGCACCAGCCAAATGAATAAATGTAAATGAAAATGTAATTGTAGTTTATAATACAATGCAAGTCAAGCGTGTGAAATAAGCTGGGACGTCAAAGAGAGAGACATCGCCTTAATGGCAACATATGTCTCTCTAAAAACCTAATATATGCCATTGTATTTTTTACATACATAGCTCAGTGAGGCTCCCCCATAACATCACAGATGCTGGCTTTTGCATCTATACTTCTATACAATCTTTCAATTTTTTCTGAATACAGGCTGAAATGTGGAATTATCTGATCAGAATACAGTTTCACAGTCTTTCAACAACCTTTCGATCAAATCTGTTTTCCCCCCCCAGTGTTTGAGCAAGGCACCTAAGTTACAATGATGTCTGGGTAATGTTAACACTACAGCCTATATACTTTTACAGTATTCTATGCTTTCAACTTTGTGGAGTTGGAATGTGGACCATGGGCCAGGCCTTCATATCCAACATCAGTGCCCAACTTCTCAACTGGCACAAATTCCCAAAGACACACTTTAGTATATGATTAGAAACTGTCAGAAAGTTTTCTACAGGTTAGGAGCATGCCATTGTGATCAGAGGGTCACAGGTTCAAGTCCCAGCCCAGGTACCACTGAGGAACCCTTGAGCAAGGTAACATCACGCTCTCCTGTTGTCCCCGTGTGGATGGGTTAGTTGCAGTGGTCACATTTTGTTATGTACTTCTTGTGTTCACAATGATACAAATGTCACTTTTACATCTTTGGGTCAATTTAAATCAATCCGCAATGAGTATAAAAATCCTAGATCCTAGATGTTTGCATAAGATTATATATTGTCATGCAAAACCTCAAAGAACATTTCATTGCACAGTTGCTGTATATTTGCTGACTTTAACATATATGGGGAAAATATGGTGTGTGCAGAAGCTATGGCTTAGTTAATGGTTTATGAACTTTCCATTCAATTAAGCTGAAATAAATAGAAAGTGTGGCGCTCAAATGTGCAGGAAATGGAGCAAAAAGGCATTTTAGGTTTGCTGAGCAAATTGACCCAAATTCCATGGGTGGGATACTGCTCATCACTAACACTCTATAATTGCACTCGTAGCTGTGGGCTGGATAAGCTCGGCTTTGTTTGTAGAAGAGCTGATTTTGCAAGCGTTTTGTCAGGCAGAAGACACACACAACCACCCTCCTGTCCCTCTCTCCGTCAGATTCCAAAAACATCAACAACATAACCACCACCACTAACCCCCATGATCAGCAGCAGTAGCCAAAGCCCCCATGCCCCATAAACAGTGCAGTATTCATAAAGGTCAGACCTCTTTCTGTAGGCCTCCTAGTGAGCCTTCTGTCAGAATGGAAATCATCTTTTATATATATATATAATCAAATAAAATATTTTTATTCAAATTCAAATTAGAACAGCATGGTGGGACAGTGCTCATGCACTTCTTAGGCCGGTTCTACTTCTCCACTTTCAAGACCCCAAATCTTCAGTCACTATATTCCGAATACATCTAATACATCACAGAGAGCCGAGTTTAGGTGTTAAAATGACATATATAAATAAATACATGCCAATTTATCTAGCTATGCATATGCATAGTATACGTACATGCATGAGTGAGGCCTTTTCTTAATTAAACAATAAATCAATTAGATTTTAATCATCTGTTGTGTATTATTCTCTCTCTTCACACTGAATAAAACATCATCTAAAATATGGAAATGTACGCATGTTTAACTAGATAACATCTCATTCGCATGTCTAAATTTCCTCTTTAACAAAAATATTTGTCAGCTATGACATTTCAATATTTATTGTTTTATTAAATTGCCCCATTCAACTGTAGTGCCTCACTCTAAGTGATCCAAACAACATGCATTATATTAAGGTAAACATGGTTTTCCAGATTTGCACTGTGGAGGTAAAAGAGCAAAGCCAATGGATTTTCTATTGGCCTGATCATAAAAAAATATATTGTAGTCCATTTTATTTAACTGAAAACTGCAATATTTTATATAAATAGTTTATTGTGATGTGCGATGTCACCTAAACAATCAACAAAACATCTTATTTGACCAGGGGCACTTAAACCTTTTCATTCATTTGAACATTCTGAACATTAAGTCATTTTTAATGGTAATCAGTCTCAGGACATCAAGCCTTCAAGCCTGGGTAGTTTCTCGTGAACACGCTCAAGATAAAGACAACGGTTCTTTCTTTCTGTGCTCTTCTCTGTGCTTTTGCATGGACTTGTGAAATGTCATCCATCATGGTCTAAGCAGGGGCATCATAAGGGTTGGGGGTTGGACCATTCCAAGGACCTAGCACTGATAGGAGACCATTGAGAACAATGAACATATGAAAAATGAACATATTATAATCCTTCATGGATGGCAAAGCAAGAAGCTCCAGGGTTTGATCTCTAGGTCTACCACAGGTGCTTTCCTGTCTAACTCTGTCTGTGCGGGCTTCCTCCAGGTGCTCTGGTTTCCCCATGTCTAAAGGCATGTGGTTTAGGTTGACTAGCTACTCTAAGTCATCTGAGATTAGCTCCAGCTTCCCCGCAACCCAAAACGAATAAGCGGTAAAGAATATCATGCTTCTTAGTGCCCAAGCTGTATTGGCACCCCCAGGCCTTAGTATGGTTCCTACTCAAACTTCACTAATGTGATTGTTATATTTGCCTAATTATTTCCCAGCATTGGCCCTTCTGTAGTCATGTAAAAACGAGATAACTCCCCCAGTAGAGTGAAGGTAAGCATGTGCTTCCTCCACGATATCGTTCATATACAGTAGTTGTCAACACAACTTTATTGACTTAGGATCCACTGGTCACCTGACAATTCTGTTACATCACCTAACAAATGCCCTCATCACCTGAGAGTCTTGGGGGAGAGCAAGGTTCATCTTACCCACCCAGGAAAAGCACAGGGTCTTTAATGGCTGTGCTATCACCAGGGCTCACAATCTCTACATAATAGTACCCATGATTATGCAGATCCACCACTCTGGAGAACCCTGGTCTCCACTTTTCTAGGAAAGTTTCAGGTTGAAACATGAAGTCTGGAAGATCTGGACTACAAACATGACTGAACATGGCTACACTGGATGGAGCCTCATCATTCCAGATGACATACTCCTGGACATACAATGTAGAGTATTTGGCTCATGATCACTCAAAGATGTAAAAGAAGTGTGAGCACATGTGTTAAAGATTAAGATCTACAATTAACTTCCATTAACCCTAGTGCAGTGGTTCTTAACCTGGGTTCGATCGAACCCTAGGGGTTCGGTGAGTCAGTCTCAGGGGTTTGACAGAGCCTCCGCCACAGAGGTCCAGACACCCGAATTATCGTGTAAATTCGTGAAGACACGCCCCGCTTGGCAATCACTGGCTGCAGATGATCATGTGACACTGTTTGGCCAATCAGTCCTGTGGGGAATTTAGCTCAGTAGTCAACGTGTGACTGTCGTGGTAGTACTTTTTGTGATTTTTTTTGTTAATATTTTAATCCATACTAACTACGTCGGGCAAAAGAAGAAAGTGGTCGGACGAATATGTACAACATGGATTCACATGTATCACGGAACGTGATGAGTGAGCTCCTATCTGCATGATTTGCAACTCGCAACAGCAGAATTGTGTTGGTTTTGTTCTTTGAACAAGGTGATGTTCATGCACGGCTCATTTTGTGCACCAGTAAAAAACACATCGTCTTGAATTTTTTTAAAAAAATCATATTTTATTTTTCACTAAAGAGGGGTTCGGTGAATGCGCATATGAAACTGGTGGGGTTTGGTTCCTCCAACAAGGTTAAGAACCACTGCCCTAGTGTGTATGTGGTGTGGTTGGGGATGGGTTGAGTTTAAGCCTCCAATAACATTTAAGCTGCACTTTCACCATCGCTCACTAGCTTGACTGCCTGAGGGCTGGATAGAGTCTCAGATCCAACATTCATTTGCAAAATACTGTTCTTGCGCAAAGGTGTTGAGATAACCACGTTAATCTTCTTAGTCAGAGTAGGGCTCTATTGCACCATCACTCACACTGACAGTTGGTGAACTGGCTTTCCCAGTGTGAGATATGGGATATATCGCCTATGTAAATGTATTTTGTTTGAACTGCCCAACGTCTATGGACAATCAGTAGCCCTCAAAATGTGTCTTCATCTTAACGGCTTCAAATTACTAGAAACGTTTTGAACAATTGGCTCAATGTGCAGTACAGAATTAAAGCCTAGGCAAGTGAAGAGAGTAACATTGATGATCTTTTACACTGGCTTCTGTTAAGGGATGGTATATATTAGGAAGCAAATGAACAGTCAGTTCATTAGATCATTGTGTTGGAACCGAGATGAATGGGTGAAGGCCTTATTGTGATGGTAGTCCACAGGGTCAGGGCATCTCCAGCATGGTGTACACAGTGGTTAAAGCCTGCAAAATGTGTCTCCAAAAGCAAGGCTCAGTGATGTGTGGAAGCCAGGATGCGCTATTGGCAGAAGGCTAGGTGCAATATTTTTCACGGAAACCTTGGCTCGTAACATCTACCTACACATTGTTGCAGACCGAGCACACCCCGTTTTTCCTACTGGCAGTGCCCTCTTTCAGCAGGATGAAGCTACCTGCCACACTGAGATAAACTAGTCCAATCCATGGAAAACCCACTTCCCAATGCACAGGAATGAGATCAGAATCAGAATCAATAGCACACACAAGGAAATTAGTTCTGTGTAAACTTGTGTTGACAATGTGCATGTATGTAATAGATAGTAACATACTATGCAATCCTCACAATACAAAGTCAATATACAGTACACAATGCACAATATACTAAAAATGGTACACAACATACAGAATATATTGAGTATGCAATACAAAATATACAATATGTAAGCAATGCACAGATGAAATAAGAAGGCAATAGGTGACAGTCTGAGGAAAGAAGCTGCTCTTGTAATTGGCCTTGCTAACACCTTGGATTCAATGTCATGGCTGACGGAAGTATATTTCCTTTACTGCTATTGCACACTGCCCCCTTGTGGTAGTTAAGATAAACTACTGTTGACGCCTCAAGAGCAAAAATCAAATATTTTATTTCTTGTGAACAAAAAATATTTTATAGTGCATTTATTGTATCAGCTCACACATTTGTATTATGTTCAGATTTTTTTAGAGTATATCATCCTAACAGGAAGTGATAGTTATGTCAAAACTTGTTTTCTGTGGCACAAAAAAACTAAAATTGTCATTATGATGATAAAAATCACTTTTTTCTTTTAATCCCAACCATCATCTTGATGAGATCATCATCATCATTTAAATCTAGGTACAACACTCCTGCAGAAGCAGAGATAAAAACACTTTGACAACTGTACTTTCCTTTATGCCTTTTAGATGGAGCATAAATATGATCCATGACCCTCTGCAGAAGCAGATTCTTTGGAGGCTGGACACACTCACCAGGGCCCTCAAGTCCCAGATGCTCCTATGACATTTACCGTCCTGTCAATAGCAGTAGATCCTCCCTGCATGAAATTTCACAGACTGATAAAGCACGTGCCTGTCTTTGTACCCTCCAGAGAACCAATTCAATTCAATTCAGTTTTATTTCTATGGTGCTTTTTACAACAGATGTCACCTAACTGAGGAAGAAACCTTGAGAAGAACCAAAGCTCAGTAGGGGAACCCATCCTCCTCTGGTCGACACGGGATAATAGTTAGTGAACATTCAGGTGATGAGTTGTGATAATTGTTTATGAGAAACAGAAAACCTGCATCCTTTGGAACTTTGTTGTTTCATTGATTTTTGGTGCAAAATCCACCCAACAATAAAACCTAACGATAAAACCCAACAATAAAACCCAACGATAAAACCCAACAATAAAACCTAACGATAAAACCCAACAATAAAACCTAACGATAAAACCCAACAATAAAACCCAACGATAAAACCCAACAATAAAACCCAACGATAAAACCCAACGATAAAACCCAACGATAAAACCCAACGATAAAACCCAACAATAAAACCCAACGATAAAACCCAACGATAAAACCCAACAATAAAACCCAACGATAAAACCCAACGATAAAACCCAACAATAAAACCCAACAATAAAACATAAAATGAGGCCCGTGCAAAAGTTATGGCACATTTGAATATGCTTAATGTTTTAAATATGATACAAAGAGCACACATGAATTGGTTTTTTTTGTCTTTTCTAGGGAAAAAAAGCCATATTTCGGTGGGTTCTCTGTATACGCTGTGAACTTATCTGTAGGAAAGTCAACAAGACTTGACATTTGACCTTTTGAATACAAATGTAATTCTAATGTCCAGAGACTTGTCTCCTTCATATTGTGGTGGAGGGAAATATGCCACCGCCTTGTGAGGGAAATGTTAAACCCTTAACTAAGGAAGACTGAGTGAGTAACAGGATCTTATCCCCCCACCCAATGCTTTAGGCCTCTGTATAGCAGGTAGCTATATGTTGATCGTGTTGCTGCTTTGTACAGCTACAGACAAGGTGAGGTGGGCTCCAGGATTTGGTTTATACACTGTGACACCTGGAGTGTGTGTGCGAGCATGCAAATAATTCTGAAGATATGAGCATTTAACTGCGCTACCCACCCTCCCCTCAATCTAACAGAATAGGTGAGGCACCCCCACTCCTTAGTATAGGATACTCAACTTAACGTACACAGATTACATTCACCTAAACAGAACGATTTAGATCAAAAGTAACACAGTCAAGAAACAAATTAAAGGAGTTATAACTTCTTTCTCTTCTTTTACATTTTTACTGGAAAGTAAAAGTATTTCAAATTCAGCCAATGGCTGACTGGTACCTACCCTTTCCGGTTTCTTTAATGTAATAGTGTTTCTGCTTTTGTGTTTGTTTTTCAATTTGTTGTTGTGATTCTGCTTTTGTGTATGTAATTCTCAATTTGTTGTTGTGGTTTGCACTTCAGGGCCACCGTACTATACTCTTTGAAAGAAAATATTTCTTGCTTACCAGCGTTCAGTGAAAAATGAAGAAACATAAATACATCACCACACAGGGGTTGAGGATGGAGCGCTGAAAGGTGTCCAGACAGGCATGGTAATGTTCCTTTAACTCTTCAGATTGTCCCCGTGATCCTAAAGGCTACAGCTCAATCCGGTGTTCTGACTAACTGCCCTACCTTGTCGAGTTGTCCTACCAATTCACATTTTTACACATCTATCTATCGAATGGGGAAACCATATCATTAAATGCACTGTAGGACATTATCAAACGTGCTACCACTGTTTAAAACGTACTGACAAACTGGAATATTCACTGTATAAATATATGGACAGTTCTGACCTAATATATTAGTGGTATTCGTACTAAGAAGAGAACTAAACATGTTGCTCTGTAGGTGAATCACTAAGCTCCACACGGTACCTTACTTTAGGGCATCTTAAACATTACACAATAAAAGTCCATTGAAACAAAACTTATTTACATAAAAACACATACACATTACATATTCAAACCTTTTATAAACAAATCTTGTTTTTATTGTATTATGTACATGTCACAATGCAAGGTTGGATACATTTGTGGGCATTTGTTCAAGAAAGCACAAACAGCGTGATTTTGTTGTGCGCATGCGCAGTACCCAAAGGTTTTGATGGGTAGGATAAATCGGTCAACATGAGATCAGTCTGAGAGCATGAACAAACAGCATCCTCTCTCACAAATCAACCAACTCTTCTCACTAAAAATTATAGCAACGACATCCACAACGTTTTGAGTTCGTACGAACTAACAAAAACTGATGCAAAACACACAAAAAGCCACAGGAGCCTTCAGCGCTGTATATCTTCCTCCGCTCCAACAGCCCTATCCTCTGCTTCACGCACGAGCACGATGGAAAATCTTCTACGTCACTACTTAGGACAGTCTCATTAAAACAAACAAAGATTTAATGCATCATCATCTAGCTATAACTTAACTTATAACTCAGTATAAGTTCCCAAAAAAACGGCACATTCGTCTTCAGCGCGCTGCTGCTCCGCCTCTCTCTCTCCACGTTTCTGTGTGTATCTCAAAAAACGCGCCGGGCCATCATGGCCGCGCCCGTGTCTCAATGTCAAAATAAAAGTCGATATGAACTCCAACTCGTAGGCCCCCTACATTATGCTTGAAATAAAATTGCCAATAATTTTGTCTGGCCCAGTATTTTATTTTTTGTGAAATTGTGTCAAATTAGTTTTTTTTCTTTTTATGTTGATCAAATGCACATAAAGCAAATAAACATGTGTTTACCAAAACATTTGTAATTGCATTAGTTTTCTGGGAGAAATGGTGCATTTTCTGGAAAAATTCCAGGGGTGTCGATAAATTCGGCCATGATTGTATATCCCAGCCACCCTGACAGAACACTATGTATAAATAAAGTTGCTACTGTATATACATAAATGTATATATATAAATAAAAAATATTTTCCTAGATAATAATTTTACAGCCCCCTCCTGAATTACATCGATGTTATTAAAATGTAAAAGGAACATGTTTAGGCTCGAGCAGATCCTTTCTCCCTTAATGATAAAATCCTTCACTTAAAAATGCAATTTGTGTTTACTTGTGTTGTCTTTGACCAATATTTAAACTTGTTTGATGATCTGAAACATTTAAGTGAGACAAACATGGAGAAATCAGGTAAACATATTTTCATACCACTGTATAATAAGGAATGATACTTTTTCAAAAATGCATTATTACCAAGCATAATTTTGAAATCACTGAAGTGCTTTTACATATTAATATTACATTTACATTTAATATTTGTATAAATATTTTGTGCATGCAGTGTACAGTTGTGGCCAAAAGTTTTGAGAATGACACAAATAATGGTATTCACAAAGTTTGCTGCTTCAGGTTTTATGATGGCAATTTACATATAAACCAGAATGTTACAAACAGTGATCAGATGAATTGCAAAGTCCTTCTTTGCCATTAAAAAAAATTAACTTAATCCCAAAAACCCATTTCCAGTGCATTTCACTCTTGCCACAAAAGGACCTGCTGAGATCAGTTCAGTAATCTTCTCATTAGTACAGCTAATGCTTGAAAGCATTGTTCTTCCTCTGTTAACCATGGTTACTTGCAAGTAAACATGTGCCGTCATCATTACACTGAATAAAAAGGGCTTCACAGACTAGATATTGCTGCTAATAAGATTGCACATAAATCAACTATTTATCAGATCATCAAGAACTTCAAGAAGAAAGATTCAACTATTGTGGAGAAGGCTTCAGGGCGCCCAAGAAAGTCCAGCAAGTGCCAAGACCATCTCCTAAAGATGATTCAGCTGCGGGATCAGGGTGCCACCAGTACAGATCTTGCTCAGGAATGGCAGCAGGCAGGTGTGAGTGCATCTGTATGCAAAGCAGGAAACTCCCCAGACCTTAATCCAATTGAAAACTCAAGAAGTGGGTGAACAAACAAAAACTTTTCCACTAATTCTGACAAATTTTAAGTATTGATAATGAAGGAATGGGTTGCCATCAGTCAGGATTTGGCAGAAATGTTGATTGACAGCATGCCAGGGCGATTTACAGAGGTATTGACAAAGACGGGCCAACTCTGCAAATATTGAGTATTTCCATAAACTTGATGTAATTGTTAATAAAAGCCTTTGAAACGTGCAAAATGTTTGTAATTATACTTCAATAAACCACAGAAACAACTGACAAAAATATCTAAAAACACTAAAGCTGCAAACTTTGTGAAACCCGTATTTGTGCCATTCTGAAAACTTTTGGCCACAACTGTAGGTCAAGCAGCTCTGACAGAACATTGACTCTGCATTGCCATTTAGAGGTGAAAGGTAGTCAGCATTATGTTATCTTAATGTGAACAGATGATCCAGGCTATAATGAGGTAATCTGAGAGAACTCCTGCTCTAATGATACAAGGGTCATTATATATTGTGACAAAAAGCTCTGTGCTTGGAAGTCATCTAGGGAATACTGGCCACTAACACAAGGTTTCAATGCTCAAATACAGGACGTGGCCCATTTCCGGTTTATTACCAGCTCTGAAAAGAGCTCTGGGAAGCAGTGCGCCCTCCACAGGAGAGTACACATTCAGAATAAAGCCTTATATATTGTTCCAACTCACCCCAAACCAATAATGGCCACACAAATCACAGCAGTGGTGAGCCCAGCTGGCCACCCCAAAACCCCACACAAACTAACCCCAAAAACACATACCCAACGCATTCCCACACATTAAACACAATTACCCCCTGAACAGTCCCCAAAACATCCAACCACAGTCACCTCCCATGATGCCCCGCAACGCCCGAGCCGACCAATCCCCAGCTCCACCACAATATTTACATGGATTAGGCACAATATTGATTACAGTTATCAGTGCTGGTTAATAGAGCATCTCCAGTCCATCAGAAGCAGGTCCTGATTGATCGATTTTTATGAGATAACTAACCAGTTTTATTATCCAAGACACTCACATTGTTTGTACATATTACAGGCAAAATTAACCAATAAATATGTTTATTATACGGTCTGTTTTTAACAAGCTGTTTAAAATGTTTAAAATGATATGAGTAAATGTCCTTTATTCTTATTGGCTGCACTCCTTTATCCCTATGTCAAAAAGCAGTTTGGCATGAAACACCCCTTATAACTTCACCATGAATAGGAGGAGCTGTTCAGACTGGATATGGGCAGATGTGAGCTATTCAACTTGAATGTGTGCAGCACATGGATTGGGAAGTAAATGAATTAACAGTGTTTATTTGTGTCATGCGATGTGTGTTATTTAATCAACCAACCAACCAAGCAAACAAACAGGGTTTGGTTTCTGCTTTTAATTTTAAGTGTGATTTCATGCTTTTTAGAAATGTGCCATGTTAGATCAGTTGACATGATAAAAAAGAAAAAAAAGAAAATTGTGCTGATTTTAGTTATATATTATATTATATTATATTATATTATATTATATTATATTATATTATATTATATTATATTATATTATATTATATTATGTAATCGTTTTTCTATACATGTATCCTATTATGTTTTATTTTTTCTCTTTACCTTAGCATATCATAACAGTTTCAGGATACATTTATTGAAGGATTAAAAAAAACATTACATTTTTTCATTTATGATTTTTTTACAACAATCATCACAGTTCACCACAGTACAGCATTAGACCCTTCTGGTCAATTCTAGCGGAGGAGGTGGACGAACCAATCACAGCGCAGGAGGTGAGACCCTGACCAATCGCCGGGTAGGAGGGCGGAGCGTGTCGGGAAACGGGTGTAAAAGCAATACGCGTGGAGTGGGGAATAAATAAAGAAATAAATAAATAACGCGTTTTGCAGCGCTATGAGAAAGACGGAGGAGGGGAGGGAGAAGGGGGGCAACTGGATCTCTCGCTCTCAGACACTCCTCTCCTGCCCAGCACCGTGCAGTAGTGTGGGACAGCGGCCGCTCCCTGTAGCGGACTCGCTCCGGGACTCGCTCGGTGAAACGGTCTCTGACGGAGCACAAGGACGGCGGGCCGCAGGGAGAGAAGGAGAAGGATGAGCGACCCGGGCAAGAGCTCGGCGTCATCCGCCACTAACACCACGGCCACACCGGCCCCCGGCTCGGACGCTTATAAAGGCTGGTTGTTCAAATGGACCAACTACCTGAAGGGTTACCAGCGCAGGTGGTTCGTCCTCAGCAACGGGCTGCTGTCATATTACAGGTAAACAACAGCTGTTGCTGCTGCTGCACATCAGTGTCACTGTTCAGAGGCGGAGTCTTTCATTTCTGTAGTTTAACCTTGACATCAAGAGTTGTCTGTGACGTCACTGGGTCGTTTAGACGGAGCTGTCAGTCTTGTTGACGTCAGCGACCCTCAGTCAAGCGTCACCGCTCCTCTCCAGCCGTTACTTCCACAACTGTTGTCTTTTTAGATTCTTTAACACTTTACAGTATGTTTTGCACCTTTTGAGGAGATCTGTAACACACCCCCTTACTCTGTGACAACCCTACACATGGTGTTCGGTACTTTCTGAAGAGAAAGCGCACATTTCATGGTTATATTGACTTAAAAGGGGAAAAACAAACGGCCTCCTCGCTGAGCTTCCTATAGAAAACAAAAACATGTCACTATCACATTCAGTTCCTACACACAACCACCAAAATTTGCTATTTAGCTGCTGTGTTCGGAGTTAGCAACTCCTGTCAACTTAGCCTCAACTTAGCCTTTCTAGCTAATGCCAACCCCCACACTAGCATTCTGGTTCCCTCACTTTACTCATTTTATCTCAAGGACTATCACGAAAAAGACAAACTATAACTGTAGCTTATAGGTTTTATGTTAACCCCCTCCATTTACAGATGTGTTAGCTACCTGACTAACATCAGACAGTGTGGAGTAACAACCCAATGGCAAGTGAGCTATAGTCTGTAATCAGGTCTTCTACTACAGGCTGAACATTCATTATATGTCCACAAGTTTGTAGATATCTGCTCGTCCAACATTTTTTCCCAAATCCAGGGTATAAAAAGAGACCTTTCCCACTTGCAGCAGTAACCTCAGGTCTTGAAAGTGCAACACTGGTGGTCTGTTCGCATTCAGCCGCCAAAGTAGTATCAGAAGAGGTACTGATGTTGGATGATCAGATCTCATCCCACAGGTATTGGATAGAGCTCCAGAATGCACAGCTTGATGCCAGAGAGTTGTCTAGTCATGCTTAACATTGGGCATGGTGACCATAGGATCAAGTGTGGCACCTCTAGAGCAGGGGTCTCCAACTGTAGTCCAGCTTTAAAGGCAGGTGTCAACCACAAATGGATGATTTCCTTGCTCAAACACTCGAATCACCTGCCATTTGGTTAATATTCATGTTCAAGGAGTGTTCCTGAACTATCCTGGACCTTAAAGACAGGCCTATTCAACTGGCACTGTTATGGAGATTATACCAGGAACTGAAATAGAATATGATCGTTTGTGTGGACACTTTTGGACATATAGTGTATCAGTGTCCCTGGTACATTTAGTCAGCAACTCTTGGATCCTACCTCAGGTCAGATATGTGATGATGGGCAAGGATCTGACTGTGGGATTATGTGCCTCTTTAAAATTGCAGGGGTGATCTACAGGTGTCACCTGTGGGGCCCAGTCGGCGGCTGCACCTGTTGTTGGGGACGGGCCTGCACCAGCAGCAGTAATCATGTTTCATCTCGCTCTATGAGGGAGGGCTACTGGGTCACATATGGCGGCTGTCACCAAATCAAATTACAGTGTACTCTTCTAATTGGTTCATTTCTGCATGTAGGTCTGTCCCTTTGAGATTCCTCAAACCATTTCAGATGTTCATGTGAATGCACAAACACAGGGAAGGCAAGTGAACAAGCTTTTTGTGGAATGGCACTTGTCTGGTAAAGCTGTTTTC
>JBBIGC010165200.1:0-16157 GCA_037576955.1 Lepidarchus adonis
CTCCACCATGGCCAAGACCAGAGAGCTGTCTAACGACACCAGGGACGAGATTGTTCACCTGCACAAGACTGGGATGAGCCGATCTACAATAGGCAGCAGCTTGGTGAGAAGAGATCATCTGTTGGAGCAATTATTAGAAAATGGAATAAGATCACTGATAATCTCCCTCCACCTGGAGGGAGATCTCACCTCGTGGGTACAAATGATCTTGAGAACAGTGAGGAAACAGCCCAGAACTACACTGGGGAACTGGTCAATGACCTGAAGAAGCTGCGACCACAGTAACAAAGGTTACTATTAGTAACACATACATCGTCATGGATTAAAATCCTGCAACACTTGAAAGGTTCCCCTGCTTAAGCCAGCACATGTTCAGGCCAGTGTCCTAGCCAGTCTCAGGACTTCAATCCAATAGAGAATCTGTGGAGGGAGTTGAAAGTCTGTGTTGCCCAGAGACAGCTTCAAAACATCACAGCTCCTGAGAAGATCTGCATGGAAGAATGGACCAAAACACCAGCTACAGTGTGTGCAAAGCTGGTGAAGACCTACAGGAAATGTTTGACCAACCAAGGTTACATTACAAAGTATTGAGGTGAACTTTTGTTATTGACCAAATACGTATTTTCGGCACCATTATACAAATAAATTCGTAAAAAAATATACACTGTGATTTCCTGGATGTACCTATGATGAACATCACAGAATCGATGGCTGCCAAATTCTTTTTTGCTCCACTGTATCTAGGAATAGTGATTTGTTACTGAATACTTTCTGAAACCACTGTAAATCATGATTGGTCTTTCTTGCTGCCTAGTATATCAGTTTTCTTAATGGCCAGATTTTACAGCCGACCTCTCTACATCTCAATGTCCTATAGTTCAGTTTACGTTCCTGCAGTGCCATGGCAGTGTTTTCCGAAAAAAACAAAAGAACATAAACGCACTTCACTCCAGATTTCACCAATGTACTGTCTGATGCAAACATACAAAAGAACAGTGCAACATGGTAAAATGACGGCAAACTATGTTTAAATGTGAGTTTAACAGGTACCATTCATTCATAGTTAGCATTTTTAAACTAGCTGGCTAGCTGCTAAGGAGCTACCCTCTACACATTTATTGCATATTCATGACATGGTTTATGGTAGTGGGGGATAGTTTGGGGGTGGTATAGCCTCCCTAAATTAAGTTTTGCACAGTTGCATATTTGGGTTTTATCAGTCTGGCTTTAAACAGACAAAGGCATTAACGTTTTACTGTGGAAGAGATCATCATTTCAGCTCTGGTGCTCCTGGCAAAAACTAGTTGGGCCATTTTAATATGGTGATTTAAATTAGCCTTGCATAATTGCAGGAAGCTGTATTGACTTTATCAGTGAAATGACTTTTGGCTAAGTATTGTAAGAAGTTCCTCACAAACACCAGGGAATAATTCAGAGATTTTAATTATGCTTGGTGCTGAGGGGATAATGATGAAGAGCTGGGTATAACCAAACTAGACTACAGACTGGTGACTCTGGGGAAAGTATTGTTAATGCAAAGCCCAGTTGTCTTACACTGCAGCTTGAATTTCAGCATCCACAAGCTGACGTCCGGAAAGAATAACTGTACGTTTTTAGGCTGTAGTAGACTATTAAATGGTCTTGAGGATGTGGTCATTTGTAATGTCCAGCGCTTCTACACCAGGCAAATCAGTCAAGTTGTGTGAGAAAAAATTGCTTTTTATATGGATTATAATATGTGCTTCAGTTTGTAAACTCTTAAAAATGTTCTGTATTTTTTCAGTATAGGAATATGACCTAAAACATCACCTGATTTTCAAAAAAGTCCTAAAATAAATTAGGAAAACCTAGTTAAACAAATGACACAAATGATTGTGTTGTTATGATCTGGTCTAGAGTCAGACCGTAACAGGAAGGGCAAAAATTATTTTTAAAAAGTATGTCAAGACCAATGTCTCATTGCTTCCTTTTTATTTAGTTATTTTATTTCAGAAGTCACCCAGGACATGAACAAACAAAATTCCTTTAGCTGAACACCAAATGAACCTCACTAATCGAACACTAACTAGCCAAAACCATGGGGAAAGGTAGAGCAACTACTAGTTTCCAATTAGCTATATTGAATGGGTTGGGACTATATACAAAAATATACAAAAATATATTAAAATATACAATAGAAACCAAATCCATAAAGTCAAAGCCAAGAAAAGGGTCAGTAACAGAAATTTAGAAATAGAACCAATCTAAACACAAGAAGCCAACCAATGGCATCGCTGGAATGGAGCAGGATGAAGTATCCAATTAGACAGCTGATAGGATATCACATGACACGAAGGCGACTACAGAGAGACAGGAGGGACAATACACCTGCTACAAACACACACACAGGCGATAATACCAGGACAGTCATATGTAACAGGTAATGTATTAATTGAAATAAATATTTAATAACATATTTGCATGTGAAACCTCATATAATTTGAAGGTAAAATCAAAGTCTGGTGTTTTCAATCAATGGGCTGACAATCAGGCGCCATGTGTTTAATGGGTCGAAGAAAAGGAGTTCTGCTGAAGTCCTTAAAACTGGAAAAGGTTACAAGATCATTGGATTCCACCAATCAACAGTCAGTCATATTGTGAACAAGTGGGAAATTCAAGACTATTGTTACCTTCCCACAAGTGGTTGAACATCAAATAAAACTCCAAAAGCAATGCATGTAATAGTCCAAGAGGTCACAAAGGAACCTTGGAAAGCTGAAGGCCTGTTTTACAATGGTGATAATTGAGGTTCATGGGTCCACCATCAGGAGAACCTGGAGCAGCCATGGTGTGTATGGCAGGGTAGCAAGAAGAAAGTCACTGCTCTCCCCCAAAAACTGCTGACCATCTACAGTTTGCTAAACATCATGTGGACAAATAAGAAGTATACTCGAAGAACGTTATGGACAGATAAAGCCAAAACAGTTCCTAGAGATTGAAAAACATGGTTTTTGATGCGCTGTGCAGATGCTGTATCTGAGACTCTTTTCCTTCTCACAGCCCTGATCTTAGGAATGATGAATACACACCAGAGCTTGAAGCTGTGGCTCGATTTGGCTCATGTTCAGTCAAAAGCATTGGGTTTTTTGTTTTTTTTTTGTTTTTTTACTGTAAATGTGTGGTCACTGATCAAAAGTTTTCAAAAAGTCTAAATTTCCATATTTTTTCTGTCTTTTAATTTAAGTAGTTCAAGCCCTGTGAGTAACTTTAATGGTAAAGTAAATAAGACTTGTCTGCTTCTCTTAGATATAGTTTGGTTCTGTATTTTAATCCACATGAGAGCAATTTCCTGTTCTTTCTGAATTCATTTAAGAAGGATTTTAGAGTGACATAATGTGAAAATGAGTAATTAGGTACAGATTTTAAATGTAACAAATATTATTATTAATAATTGCAAATGTAAAGCAATATATTTGAGTCAAGCTTGTGGACGATGTAACTGACTTGGGAATGTTCCTGCACATTTTTGACCATAAATAATTTCTCCACCATAGAAATCTATTGGACAAAGAAATGGGTTTTCTCTGAAGACCTGCAAGAGCCTGAGAGTTCGCCTGTGTTGATTATACAGTCAAATGAAATGCGATAGGCTGCATTGATTACTACCACTGAAGCTTGTGTGTGGTGTAGGTTGTGATTTCTTTACATTGTTCTTAGGAACACGGGGTGACACTGATATGGCCAGTGTGTTTAATGTTAACCTACACATGACTTTTAAATTGAATATATTTTATTCAGGATGAAATAGTGGCAAATCTATAGTGCTACTATTTTCCTCACAATGCCCTGAATGCGTTTAGTTTTCAGCTCAAGCCTCTAAACTACTGTAAAATAAGATCTTAGGCATCATGCAACATGTTTGTAACCATGTAATAACTTATATAACTTTCCTTTCACAGATGTTCAGTTGATATGGTTGTCTTCTGTAAGCCCTTTGAAGTGGTTTGATTATTTATTTGCTTTACATAATCCAGGTCCTGCTATGTGTTTTCAGCTATGTTGCTTAACAAATGAAAAATATGCGCATATATAAATACCACAGATCACATATCACAGTGACATCATCCGTTAAGTATTTATTCAGCATCTCACAATGCAGTGTTGTCTTTATCCATATAAAAAGAACTCCCAGGCGTGTAGTTCATCATCACAGCCAGTTCTCTACAGACCTCATAAAAAAACACTAAGTACCACATTCATATGGTGTCAGCTCCCGATACAGTGTGAGAATCGTCATGTCCTTTGTCCTGTTGCATATGTGGCCTAATGTGAAGCCACTGTTTATCCTTGAAAAGGCTGCTGGCTGAAGTCTGAACGCTAACGTAACATTCTCAAAATAAGAAATGGCAACACCATTCAACACTAACACTAATCAACATTATTCAACACTAATCAACACTTCGACACCATTCAACACGAACACTATTCAACACTAATCAACACTATTCAACACTAATCAACACCATTCAACACTAACACTATTCAACACTAATCAACACTATTCAACGCTATTCAACACTAACACCATTCAACACTAACACTATTCAACATTATTCAACACTAATCAACACTATTCAACACTAACACTGTTCAACACTAATCAACACTATTCAACACTAACACTGTTCAACACTAATCAACACTATTCAACACTAATACTGTTCAACACTAATCAACACTATTCAACACCAATCAACACTAACACTATTCAACACTATTCAACACTAATTAACACTATTCAACACCATTCAACACGAACACTATTCAATACTAATCAACACTATTCAACACTAATCAACACCATTCAACACTAACACTATTCAACACTATTCAACACTAATCAACACTATTCAACGCTATTCAACACTAACACCATTCAACACTAACACTATTCAACACTATTCAACACTATTCAACGCTATTCAACACTAACACCATTCAACACTAACACTATTCAACACTATTCAACACTATTCAACACTAATCAACACTATTCAACACTAACACTGTTCAACACTAATCAACACTATTCAACACTAACACTGTTCAACACTAATCGACACTATTCAACACCATTCAACACTAACACTATTCAACACTAATCAACACTAACACTATTCAACACTAATCAACACTATTCAACACTAATCAACACTAACAGTATTCAACACTAACACTATTCAACACTAACCACCACTAATCACCACTATTCAACACTAACACTATTCAACGTTATTCAACACTACTCAACACTATTCAACACTAACACTAGTCAACACTAATCAAGACTAACACTATTCAACACTATTCAACACTAACACTATTCAACACAATTCAACACTTCAACACTATTTAACACTATTCAACACATACTATTCAACAATATATAACAATATTCAACACTATTCAACACTGTTTAACACTAACACTATTCAACACTAACAATATTCAACACTAACACCATTTAACACTCTTCAACACTATTCAATATTATTCAACACTAACACTATTCAACACCATTCTACACTATTTAACACTATTCATGTGACAGTAGCTTGTGGGGAGGAGCACATTATGGCACACAGTCTAATGTACAGGGTGACTAGATCCTAAATTCCACCCAGAAGTGTAAAAAAGCCTTAATTCAGCTCAAATTAACAGGTTTATAGATTTTGGAGCTTGGAATCAACTGTATCTAGCACTTTAAAGTAAGTACAGGGCTAAAAATACTAAACAATGCACAAATTAAAGAGGTAGAAAAGCTTCAAATCAAACTTTTTAATGTATTTTAGAACATTCTGTAGTATTGTGTTCCCAATTATAATACACATTTTAAAAAATAAAACTGAATTATATTATATATTTTAAAAAGTTTGTTCTTTCATGACCTTTTCTTTGGGTGGGAGTGGGGGATTCACAGTCCCAGGACCTTAGAGTCACTGCAGACTGTAGTGCCCTCTGCTGGAGGCTTTCTGGTTCTGTTGTTAAATTAAAAATGGGAACTGTGTAGATGTTTTCACAAATCGAATGAAGAGTAGGAATGTGAGGAATATTTGTTTTTTTGACCATGAAGACACAGGTGTGTGTAACGGTCCACTTCAGTCACAGGTTGTGTCCTGCCAACAAGGTAAAGACCCCCAACACATCAAGAAATGTGTAAGAATGGCTAAATTAAAAAACATGTGAATTAGACCCTTTTAATGGCCTGACTTTAATACTATAATCTGTAGAAAAATGAGAAAACTGTAATGTGAAGGTGTCACACTTTAAACCTAAAGCAGCAGATGCAGGACCAGAGCATCTATGATCATCAGAGAACCTCTGAAATCAGGCATTCACTTTAGGAGTCTTGTGGCCAAAACAGAGTCTCAGGAGATGTTTCTGTCCTCAGGACACAACACCACAGCTTTTAAACAGTTCTGTTTTAATAACCTAGTAATATTCCACCTGTTACCTACCTGCTGTTGTATCTCTGCAAGATCACCTTACACTTTACCATACATAGTATTGCATTTGCACAATGATTTTCTGTCATTTCTTTTTCTCTATATATTTTTATTACTTTACACTTTCATAATAAAAGTTTTTAAATTTAGTTTCATTAATAACTAACTATATATTAACATATATATTAATATAACTATTTATTTAAAACGGCAGTCCCATGAACAATCAGGGTACATTTCACTTTGTGTGTGTGTGTGTTATATATATATAAACTGTGCATGTGACAAACAATCTTGACCACTTTGCTCAGGAATAGTGAACCAAAATAGCGGATTTATTTGTCCACATCTATATCTTAATCTTGGATAATTACTCAGTAATATCTATATCTGTGTTCATAATTTCATTGCACATTTACACAAATCCTAAAAAGAAAAAAGGTTGCAACTCAAAATAACAGATGTTTGTTGACCAGATAGGAGGTCTTCTTCATTTGCCTTGCACTTTTAATTGGGTCAAACCATTGGGTCAATTTATAACAAACATCTATTTAAACAGCTTAGTTGTGTATTGTGTTGTGTGTCCCGTCTGATGAAGACCCTGTGTATTTCATTAGAACCAATTAATTCAGTTATTGAGCCATTCTGCTTCCAACATAAAGCACCAAAGACCAAAGGTTTAAGAAAAATAAGCCTTTTATTTTCAGCAGTAGTACTTATCCATCAGCAAACAGGACCCAAACAACCCTCCACCCTAACGCTAACCTAGCCCTATTCAAACAAAGCAAAAAGACAATAACTACGTTACTTCCTGCATCAGGAATAAACAAGATATAAGATATGAAAAAGAAAAATGGCCTCGTTTCCCACCAAGCAAACTCGGGTTGTAAGCTCTCCAGTGTATAAATGCTTACACATAAAAAAGCAGTGGTGGCCTAGTGGTTAGGAACTTGCTCCTGGAACTAGAAGGTTTAGGTTCAAGCCCTAGTCTGGGTAACACTGAGGTTCTGTCCCAATACACTGCTCCCTGGCGCTGTCGAAAGGTCTGCTTTCATTGTGATGTTCGCAATGAAAAATAGTCACTTTTACAGTTTTACAGAGCTGAAAGTCGGTCTGGGCAGCAACGGGATCGGACACATTAGTGAAGATCTAACAGCTAGTGGTCCACACCAAGATTCCACGAGCCTGCAGGTAAGCAGGACAACTTTCTCAGCATAATCTACCAAAAAAGGCCCTGGGATATACATTTACAGCCTTCTGTTCCAGCATATTTGACTAATATACCAAAATTCTGTGATATACTTTTTTCCAATGTGGATGTGTATGCAAATCTGAACATAAGGCTACAGCAAAAATACAACCACTAGCAACAATGATATACAATGCAAAACAACAGAATGTAATTTTCTCAATAGTTAAATACAGAGAAAAAGAGAACTCACAGCACCAAATAATCAAGCCAAACCTGGTTCGAATTTCAAAAACTGTTGAAGGATGAGAGGATGACTAGTACAAAGTGTTCATCAACAGATGGGCTATGCTCTATAACTGATGATGAGAAGCGTGTAGCTGCTATAAACAAGCCCCAATGCTCTTCTATACAGTTCAGAGCAGGGCTTGTGCAAATCTGGTTGCAGTTCTCAACTCTCAAACACACTGAGCAAGGAAATCACCACGGTGCTGGCAAACTTCCAAAACTGAACATAAACCTAGTAATGAGACAAAAGTAGTTCTAGATTTTAAATATGTTGCAGTACCACAGAAGTTCCACAGCTAAATGTGTTTCTTCACAGCTTACGGAGTCAAAATGAAAAACGGGAACAGAACCCGTCACTTTGCAGCCAGGATGCTGACTGACCGCAATCTGTAGACCGTGGACCAAATTTCATTTTGAACTACTTTGTGGAGCAACAAGTAATGTGCAAAGTGACCTGAGCTATAAACGGTTGTAAACGCTGCACTGTACTAAAGTGTATATTGTAAAGTGAAAACTTATAAAAACTAGCCTCTGACATGATGGGATTATGACCACGGTCCAACTTTCAGTTCAAACCACTTTGAGGAGCAAGTATAACCTAATTATTTCACTGTAAGAATATTGTGCTAATATAACTTCTTTTCAGATCATTTTACTTGGTTTAATATACAAAAAAGCACATCCAGCTTAGTCTGATTTGTTTTCTTCAAAGTAATCCATGACTGCAAATTTGTGGAAACGAACCTCATCTAAATTAACACACAAGAACGGTTACAGTACTCAGATCTTCACATGACTTCCAAAGAAATGTAATAAACCTGCTTTGTCACAATTCAATTTCTTACAAAAAAGAAAAAAAAAGCATAAGAAAATAAAAATTTACATTCATATATCTACTAAAAACTACAAGCTTAAAATAAAATGTACGGAGTAGAAATGTATGTAGATTGCAGGTAATCCATTCATTCTGGATTGAGGTAGTGAAATTGTTGCATGGGTTTCTCTCTTTTTGCGAAACACCAGCCACGAACAGAGGTATGATTATGAATGAACAGTGTTCTCTTTCACCTGGAATATTAACACCAGAGCAGTGTGCCAGTAACAATTTAAGAGGAAATAAGTCAACTTGTATTAAAAGAAAAGTTTGTTCTTTTTTGCTTGATCTGTGATGGCCTCCAAGGAAATGCAGTAAAGTTGTCCTGGCAGAATTTCAGCTATGTTTAGAAACACCAGGTTGTAGGCACAGCCATATTTCATTTCACATATAGTAGACATTTACTATACTGATCCACGATTTCAAGCTTTGAGGTAGCAGTAAAAGCACAGAGTTGCGTTGACGACTTTGCTGCAGGTTGGAACTCATGCATGTAATGATGTCATATTTATTAAACATGAACAGGTAGCACATATAGCCGACACCGGTCTCTCTCGTAGGCGTTTGTTGTGGTCTGTGACGTTTCATGGGGAGCAATGCGTTGTAACCGATGTAGTGTCTGTTGCAGGTAAACAGGTGGGTAATACGAGCAGAAGAAATGTGGCATGAGAGTTGCATTCTGGGAGTTGTAGTTCGTTAGTGGCGAGAGTAGGGGTAAATACATGGATCACATACACAGCAGTAATGAAGTGAAACTGTTCATAATGAAGTTTCCAAAAAAGAAACACTAATGAAAGAGAACGATTGGCACAATATGCCATCTCCCTCATATAGCCATGTGTATTCATCCTCACCGCTCGCCAAGTAGTTCCTGTGCAAACTGTTATCGAAAATGCAAAATAAAAAAAAGAAAGGGCAGCCAGCGACGTAATCATGAATCACCGTATGTCATGTGTGACATAACACAAGGACCTCCTGTATTTATGTCCTGGTGAGACTTACGCTAGTTGTAAATAGGACTAGGACTTAACTTAGAAGCTTGCCTTTTAGCATAAGCTAACGCTAGCTGCACTGTTTAGTCATCATTAGAGTCTTCTGTTCTTTCTTTACAAGCATACATGTTCAGTAGTGAGTCGGGTGCAGGAACCACGCCTGAGTATTCCTTTGTTGGGCCCTTTTTACCAGATCGTTTTTGTCCATCTTTTCGAACCAGTTTCTTTAGATGGAAGAAGGTTTTCTGGGGTTTTTCCATCTGATAGCCTACCGACATACGAGCTGCAATAATGTGGCAACAATGTTTGGTGCTGTTGCAGGAACACTTCTCGACAGGAGCCAAAGAGGTTAAATATTTTTGTCCCCTCCAACCTGTTATTATGAATGACTTCGACTTGGGATCAAGTGAGATTTTGTTCTGGGAAATGATCACTTCAGCCATGGCTTGTCGTGACTTCATTAGAGGTTCATTTTCCTCCAGTTTAACTTCTGGGTCTACAGCATCTTCATTTTCTTTGTAAATTCTCCCAATTTCCTCAAGGGATAAAACATCAGATGGGAAAATGGTATCTTCAAAGGAAGAGGACATGCTCTGGTCTTTCAGGTGGTAGTTGCCCATGTTGCAGCGGCCACGCAGAATTTCATTTGTGTAGTATATCTGAAACTGGAAGAGGGAAAACACCATCCTCTCGAGCCTCACAGCTTTCCAATTCAACATTCTCTTGATGGTGGCATTAAAGCTTTCGGATGGGTTGTTAGTGATCGAGAGAATTGGCAGTCCTAGATTATTTAATGTAAATCTGGCACTTGCTAGTAAAGAGGATTTGAGATGCCTTTGGAAGTACTGCAGGAATGGCTGACTCCAGGTCACAGAGAGGCTGGCAATTTTTTTCTCCATCATGTCACTGGTTTTACACTCGAGTAGTTCCCTGACGTTCTCAACATACACATCAATGTCGTCTGCTCCCCCGCCCATGCCTTTCACCTTATACCTCACACTTTGGAGAATGTGGTTCCAACAATTCACTGTTGTAGACTGCGGCAAGGTTGAGTGGACGGCGCTTTCAATTGCAAGCTCACGATCTGTGCACACTACAAACCTTGGGGAGTTAATTTCAGGAACGTGCTGTTTCATTTCTCTAAAAAATGCTGAGTGTGCCTTTACCGTTCTAGACTGGTGGATGAGGAAAGCCAGCGGGATACAAGGAGATTCCTTGAAGATTTCGTGGCGGAAAACAAGTGGAGACAGATAAAAGTCGCCCAAATCGAAGGTGGTGTCATAGTGGAGCACATGAGTTTTTGATGGGGTCACACTTCCCATCATTGCTTTCAGTTCTTTAAACATTTCTGGTAGTGCCACAGTAATCAGGATGTGTGGGTATATTCGCATGTCAAGCACAAAATCCTTAAGGTACTCGCACAGTGTGTATGCAGCCAGTACATCATTGGGGTTCAGGACGTTTTTCAGCCGGGCTCTGTGAATGCAGTTTTGGACCTGGTGCATATTCCTTGGAATCAAAGTGTCATTAATGCCTTTGCGTGGCGACTCATTGACGAGTTTATGGTAGGTTTGTTGTGGTGTCAGAATATCCTTGTTTTGGTTAATGTTGAAGAGCACTCTAGGAGCGGTCCGGACGTGAGGCCTGTCATTGGTAATGGAATTACCATGAGGCCTTGGGACAAAGGCTTTTCTATTTCCAAAATAGTAGATGACAAAATATGGGCAATCGCTTCGACACAGCTCAAACACCCTTTTCTTAAAAGTCTTCTTCTTGTTCTGAACAACGTAGTATCGGACTCTGACTCGACTCCCCAATCGTACAACGTTCCTGGTGCCCACATTGGTCCACATAATCCCATCTGCTTTCCAATCGTATTTTCCTGCTTCATCACTGTATTTGTACACATACACCTCTCCAGACTGGGGGTTTATGGGGGGAAGATTACTCACTTTCCGTTTGTTTGGGTTCTCTAATATTTTCAGTGCTTCCTCCAGTGATATTGGCAGCTCCTTAAAACAGTATACCAAACACTCGGCTACATCTGAAGTTCCTTCGCCTACATCTGAACCGTCATCTTCAGCATCGTCAAGAGATGGCACTGGAGGAAGAGGCTCTGTCACAGGAGATGGAGGTGGAGAAGTGGCAAAGGAACTTTGGGATGGAGAAGGGGAAGGAGGACTTTGGGATGGAGAAGGGGAAAGTGGACTTTGGGGTGGAGAAGGGGAAAGAGGACTATAGGATGGAGAAGGGGAAAGAGGACTTTGGGATGGAGAAGGGGAAAGTGGACTTTGGGATGGAGAAATAAGAAGGGGTTCTGGGGATGGAGAAGCAGGGCACATGGGCGGAGAAGCAGGGAAAAGACAAATGGATGCAGAACCTGGACGTTTGCTTAGTAAATAAGGAATGAGACATAGATTTTTAGAAGCAAGGGCGGGACTTACAGATGGAGAAGCAAGAGCAGGTTCTACATGCAGAGAAGCAAGAGTGGGACGTACAGATGGAGAAGCAAGAGTGCGACGTACAGATGGAGAAGCAAGAGTGGGATGTACAGATGGAGAAACAAGAGTGGGACGTACAGATGGAGAAGCAAGAGTGGGACGTACAGATGGAGAAACAAGAGTGGGACCTACAGATGGAGAAGCAAGAGCAGGACGTACAGATGGAGAAGGAAGAGCGGGAAGTACAGACAGAGAAGAAAGAGTGAGACGTACAGCTGTAGAGTTAGGATCTAAGTGTAGGGGTGAAGAAGCAGGAACAGGAAGTAAAGATGAAGAAGCAGGAGCAGAGGGACTAGTAGGAGCAGGATGTGGGAATGGAGAACATGAAAAAAGTCTCTCAATTCTCATAGAATTATACTTCTTCCATGCTTCAGCACACTGCCGCCTTCTTTGAAGAGTGTTCCCTCCACAAGCTATTGTTGCAATTTTCGCCCAGATCCCTTGTGGGTTTTTGGCACTCTGTCGCAGAGACTTTTCAGTAACTTGTAAGATCTCTATGGCATCCAGAACTTCTTCAAATGTGGGTGGTCCAGTCTTGCGTGGCATTGTTCCATCCACAAGCAGCTTTCTTTAAAAAGAGAAAAAGAAAATATTGGTTTATTTGAAGAGCAGCTGAAACACTCAATCTACAAATTAGAACACCAGTGTCAGGTGTGTACATGAGGATAAAACATAGCATCAGAAAACACATAAAGAAAGCAGATTGATATTAGGGCTGGGTGATTGATCAAATTTTGGATACTAATTATGAAAACAATATAATACAATTAAGAACATCTATTGTTCTGCATTAAGTTTGGCAGTGATTCCTCCATCACAGCTCCATCACGTTCCAGCTAGACATTTTTGGCGATTTCACCAGAAATAGTGTATAAAAATCAAACCAAATTGCTGCACACAGTAGATGGAGTGGACACAAGAATCTAAACCAGAAGGTCAAGTGTGTTAATACAGGGAATCCTCAAGTTACATGGGTTCTGTTCCACAGAATGCAATGCAACATAAATTTACCGTAGTTACCGTAAGTCGGAACTCATGCATTGTGACCCATGCGGTGTCTGGTGTGGGGAAAAAAGAGAGTTGCTTTCTGGGAGTTGTAGTTCGTTAGTGGCGAGAGTATGAGTAAAAAATAAACACATGGATCACATACACAGCAGTAATAAGGTGAAACACTTCCTGACCTTCACTGTAGAGTCTGCCTTACGCTTGGGAGCCAGAATGAAGTTTGCAGACAAGCAACACAAACGAAAGAGAACGAATAACACAGCCTCCCTCATAAAGCGATGCGAGACAGAGTGTATTCGTTTACTCCGCCATTTCTAAACTTAAACTAAACAAAAAGGCAGCCAGCAACGTAATCATGAATCATCAAGTGCAACGTAATACAAGGACCCCCTGTACTTATTTAAACAATAATTTTCCATTAATTTCCTGAGTCTTTAATTTTGTTCGGACAAGTTATTGAATGTTTGAGCATTTTAGTAGGTTGAGGGACTGCACGACAACATAGTTTGATGTAATATTTTGATATAATTTATTTTGGCATATTTACAATCCAATCTTGTAAAAAGCAGACTAAAAAATTAATAAGCAAACATTTCACACTAATACAGTACTTACAGATAAATGGCATATTTTTCAATAAAACTAGCATTTTAAATCATTTATTTTACAAAAATATCAACAGATATAAAATTTGTCTGTGGAGAAAGAAAATACAAGAATTTCCCTTTAGCAAAATATCTGGAAGGTTTTGGTGGAAATGTCTACCAGTCTGACATTTTTAAGGAGTTTTCCTTGCCTCTGTAAGCCTCGGTTTCTTATTAGGGGCTCGGAACTAGATTCTGTAAAGCTGCTTTGTGACAACAACTTTTGTAAAAAGCACTTTATAAATAAAATTGACTTGACATGTTTAGACAGTTGATTGACAGCCAAGTCAGGTTAGGTTGATATGCACTGCAGAAAATGGGAGTAATGCAAAGTAGCCGCACATGTGCTAATGCTTGGGCTACTTCATGAGCTGCACACTGACTGTGTAAAGCGTCATACTTCACTACCACATAGGATTTGAGGTCAGCTCACATGTCTGACCCGTATATTGGCCTTACTGACCTTTTTCACTGACCAATTTAAAAAGCTCATAGAAAAACAGATGTGTTCTGTAAAACCTGAAAGCTTTTGTCTGACCAGAACTGAGATGTTTGTTTTGTTTTATCTGTTTGTATCCATCTGTATCCATTCTGTTCGTGTCCTCCTATAACACTTAAGATTGAATTAAGATTTCAGTTTATTGTACATACTTATTTTGATAAGAAATATAATTATTATGCATTCAACTTCTGATAGAAAATACATATTTAAGTTTAACCTTATGATATCTTCATATCTTAATTGGATTATATTGTAATAAATGGATATCAAATCCAATCACTGTCATTTTTTCATATCACCCAGCCATAAGCATCATTATTTTTTAATATATTGATTTTTTTAACAACTAATATGCAAAGTTGAAAAGTGAAAGCTAGGCTACATGGAGAGCTCAACTGATTTCAGTTTCATTTTAAAAGACACTTTTGGAGGAAAGAACCTCCTCTCGTACCAAAACATGGATTGCCAGTGAGAATGCGTTGTCTTCGTCTCCAGCCAGATGCTCCTTCAGATGTGAAAAGCAGCTTGTCTAAACTCTGAAGAAACACAGAGAGGAACCAGCTTTTATACACTTCCTGGGAAAAGCACACAGGACTTTTGATTTGACCAAATAGCTAGCGAGGTGGCTTGGCTAAATTGTTGACATTCCAGGAAAGAACAGAGAGAGACTGCTAGCATTGAGCTAAAGCTAAATTATAATCAAAGAGTTTGAGATTTCAGAAGAAGCAAGAGAGACTGCTAGCGCTGAGCTAAAGCTACATTTTCAAAACAAAGCTTTGTTTGTACTTTAGAGGCACAGGGGGCTAGCAAGGTGGCTAAAGCTAACATTTCAAGGACAAAGGCAAGGTTGTTATTAACTGGGCGGGCGCATGCGTGGCCTGTCGTCCTGGGGGGACTTTGTGAGTCGGCCCAGGTATGACACTCACCCAACGCTGCGGGCTCTTCAGGGAATTTATTTAGATCATTATTTAGATAATAGATTAGTTATGTCAAGACCTCACGCAAGTTAAAATCCTTCCTGCTGTGGGGAAATGGTTGTTATTTACCATTTATTTTCCTTCAGCCTGAGGAGGCAGCCTTCCGATCTAGATCAGAATGCTTTGGAGCAGAAACTGTATAGGAATTTATATGGATTATAAAGAGTCCTATAAACCTTAACAACACTACTATATTAAGTCTAATATCACATTTTAATCAGCAAGCTAGCAGTTGTAAACGTCTCATTTCCAATATTTGCTTCAAAGCTGTGTTCACATTTTCGACAATGGTTTGGATTTCTAAATCATTTTCCAATCATTTTATCTGTGCCAGGCATTACCTACCATTTGTGGCCCGGTCTTCCCCCTTTAACCCAAAATATAATCATTCAACTTTGACATGGTGTGGTGTCTGAAGTTTACTTCTTTGAATTAGAGGACTTTAACCTGCATTTAGGAGTCGTACATTTAACGGTGTTCTCAGACAGTGAGTTTTACATTCTGAGCTGCCTAGATCCAAAGATCATGGGGAATCCAGTTAGGCCTGTCATAATAACATATTTTGCTGTACGATAAATTGTCCCAGAAATTATTACGATAAACAATAATATTGTCTTTGTGACACCATTTTCAACTTATGTTATGATAGTGGCATAATAAGTGCAAGTACACCCTTTCAAAGATCAATAAACTTTCATTT